>PVIY010011665.1:0-48058 GCA_004026745.1 Myrmecophaga tridactyla
TAATCTGGCCCATTTATCAAGTGACCAGAAAAGTTGTTAATTTAAAGTGGGGACCTGAACAAGAGGAGGCTCTGCTACAGGTCCAGGCTGCTGTATAAGCTTCTCTGCCACTTGGACCATATGACCCACCAGATTCAATGGGGCTGGAGGTGTCAGTGGCAAATAGAGAGCTGTTTGGAGCCTTTGGCAGGCCCCTATAGGAGAATTACAATGCAGACCCTTAGGATTTTGGAGCAGAGCCTTACCATCTGCTGCAGATAACTACTCTCATTTTGAGAAACAGCTTTTGTCCTGCTACTGGGCCTTAGTGGAGACCGAACACTTAACCTTGGGCCACCATATTACCATGAGACCTGAGTTGCCTATCATGAGCTGGGTGTTGTCTGACACACCAAGCCATAAAGTTGGGCATGTGCAGCAGCATTTCATCATAGCATGGAAATTGTATATACAAGATAGGGCCAGAGCAGGTCCAGAAGGCTCAAGTAAGTTAGTTACATGAGGAAGAGGCCCAAATACCCATGGTCTCCACTCCTGCCACGTTACCTTCTCTTTCCCAGACCAGAGCTATGGCCTCTTGGGGAGTTCCTTATAGTGAATTGACTGAGGAAGAGAAAACTCGGGCCTGGTTTACAGATGTTTCAGCATGATATGCAGGGACCAACTGAAAGTGGACAGCTGCAGCACTACAACCCCTTTTTGGGGTGTCCTTGAAGGACAGTGGTGAGGGAAAATCCTCCCAGTGGGCAGAACTTCGAGCAGTGCACCTGGTTGTTCATTTTGCTTCAAAAGAGAACTGGTCAGAGGTGCGTTTATATACTGACTCATGGGCTGTTGCTAATGGTTTGGTGGATGGTCAGGGACTTGGAAAGACCATAATTGGAAAATTGGTGACAAAGAGGTCTGGGGAAGAGTTATGTGGATAGACCTTTCTGAGTGGGCTAAAAACATGAAGATATTTGTGTCCCATGTAAACGTGTACCAGAGGGTGACTACAGCAGAGTAAAGTTTTAATAATCAAGTGGATAAGATGACCTGTTCTGTGGATATCAGTCAGCCTCTTTCTCCAGCAACTCCTGTCATTGCCCAATGGGCTCATGAACAAAGTGTCCATGTTGGTAGGGATGGAGGTTATGCATGGGCTCAGCAACATGGACTTCCATTCACCAAGGCTGACCTGGCTACAGCCACTGCTAAGTGCCCAATCTGTCAGCAGCAAAGACCCACACTCAGCCCCCAATATGGTATCATTCCCTGAGGTGACCAGCTGGCTACATGGTGGCGGGTTGATTATATTGGACCATGCCCTTCATGGAAGGGGCAGTGATTTGTTCTAACTGGAATAGATATACACTCTCCATATAGGTTTGCTTTCCATGCACACAACGCTTCTGCCAAAACTACCATCCATGGGCTTACAGAATGCCTTATCTATCGTCATGGTATTTCACACAGCATTGCTTCTGATCAGGGAACACCCCTCATAGCAAATGAAGTGCGGGAATGGGCACATGCTCATGGAATTCTCTAGTCTTACCATGTTCCCCATCATCCAGAAGCAGCTGGATTGATAGAACAGTGGAATGGTCTTTTGAAAACTCAATTACAGTGCCATCTAGGTGGCAATACCTTGAAGGGCTGGGGTAATGTTCTCCAGGAAGCTGTGTATGCTCTGAAGCAGTGTCTGCTGTATGGTGTTATTTTTCCCATAGCCAGCATCCATGGGTCCAGGAACCAAGGGGTGGACATGGGAGTCACCACTCATTATTACCCCTAGTGATCCACTAGGAAAATTTTTGCTTCCTGTCCCTGCGACCCTGAGCTCTGCTGGTCTACAGTTTTAGTTCCAAAAGGGAGAGTGCTTCCACCAAGAGAAACAACAATGATTCCATTGAACTGGAATCTAAAACTGTCACCTGGTCACTTTAGGGTATTCATGCCCCTGGATCAACAAGCCAAGAAGGGGATTACATTACTGGCTGGGGTGATTGACCCTGACTATCAGGGGGAAATAAGACTGCAACTACACAATGGAGGTAAAGAAGAGTTTTCCTGGAATATAGGAGACCCCCTAGGGTGTCTTTTAGTACTACCATGCCTTGTGATTAAAATCAATGGAAAACTGCAACAGCCTAATCCAGGCAGGGCTACCAATGGCTCTGAAATTTCAGGAATGAAGGTTTGGGTCACACCAGGCAAAGAACCACGGCCAGCTGAAATGCTTGCTGAGGGTAAAGGGAACATAGACTGGGTAGTGGAAGAAGGTAGTGATAAATATGAATTATGGCCACGTGATCAGTTACAGAAATGAGGACTGTAATGCTGTTTTGTTCATGTTACACTATTTAAGTTGTAAGATATCAAGTTTAAGAATGAATATTACCCAAGGACTTGCACCCTATTCTGGAGAGATTTAATATGTTTCTGGTTATATGCAGGACAGTTGAGTATTGTTAGGTGAGAAAAAAAGCCTTTTATTGTTTTCTATTTAGAAATTAGGTATGGTTTAATGTGATGAGTATAGCTGCCAAGTTGACAAGGGGTGGACTGCTATGGTCAGGTTCATGTGTCAACCTGGCCAGGTGGTAGTACCTGTTTGTCTCATTGGGCAAGTGCTGGCCTGTCTTTTGCTATGAGAACATTTCATAGAATTAAATCATGATCATGTCGGCTACATCCACAGCTGATTCCATTTGTAATCAGCCAAGGGGAGTGTCTTCTTTAATGAGTGATGCTTAATCTAATCCCTAGAAGCCTTTTAAGGAGGATTCAGAATAGACAGGCTTTCTTTCTGTTTTGGCTGGCAAGCCTCTCCTATGCAGTTCATCCAGACCCTCCATTGGAATCATCAGCTTCACAGCCTGCCCTACAGATTTTGGACTCTACATTCCCACGGTTACATGAGACACTTTTATAAATTTTACATTTATGAATATGTCCTGTTGATTCTGTCTCTCTAGAGAATCCTAACTACTACAAATATGAACTAACTAGAATATGTAAACTCAAATTCATAAAACTTAGAGTATAGGCTTCCAAGAGATAGGATGAGGCTAGAGAATGGAAAGTGGTTACCTAATATGTACAGAATTTTTAATGAGGTTGAATTTAAATGTTGGTAATGGATAGAGGTGATGGTAGCTCAGTATCGGTATTAAAAGTAATACAGCTGAACTGTAGATGAATATAGTTGAAAGGGATTGTTTAGAGACATGTGTGTCACCAGAAGGAAAGCTAGAGGTTAAAATATTGGATTGTATAACACAGTGAACCTTTGGTAGATGATGCTAATGATTAACACTAAAAATATAAATAAATTCTTTCATGAACTCATACAAATGTATGACACTTGTGCAAAGAGTTAATAATAGAGTCCTATATGGGGGGCATACTATGGACTAACAGAAATATATTAATATTCTTTCATCAGCGATTACAAATAAACCATGTAAATACTAGAGATCAATAACGGGGGGCAGGTAGGGGATATGGATGTTCCAGAGGCTCTAGGCTTGGAAGTCTCAGTGCCCCCTTAGACCAGAGCTGGATCATGAAGCAGCTGTGTGAAACAGTGGTATTATGCAGAAATTTGGTAGGGTCTTTTTTTGCTATTCATCACCTTAAGGAAATTCTAGATCAGAAGCCCTATGGTGTTATGGAGACCACTTGGGTTCCTATAACAAAGAATGTGGAAATGCTTTCAGTATTGATTAACCAAGATGGACATCATCCTTTGGTATCCTTGGACCAACATCTCTTTTCCATACTTCTTAAGGGTATAGTGACCCATCCTGCTACTCCTCCACTTCAAGTTGTATTAGCCAGTTTTTCTTGTTTGAGAACATTCTTGCATATCACACAGCTGCTTCATGTTCCAGCTCTGGTCAAAGGGGGCACTGAGACTTCCAAGCTTAGAGCCTCTGGAATGAAACCAATGACATCTTGTGAGCCTGTTAGGCTCTACAAAGAATAAGGCCCAAGATCAAGTGTTTATCCTCCTAACAGTACTTTTGAAACCTTCTGAAAACTCTCACTGTGAAAAGAAAGGGGGAAATCATGAGTTTCAGGATCCTTGCAAAAGATGAGAAAGAAAGTGTTTGAGGGTTGGGACTTGTGACATCTTACTCTGCAAAGCACTACAGAGCTGAACAGTAGAACAACCCAAGACGTGTTGATGCTAGGGAAAGGAAGGGTCAAGAGTTTATACCAGTAGAGGCATCTGGGACACTCAAGTGTACAATAAATGTCTGGGTCTCAAGGACTATAGACCTCATTCTTGGTGTGGGCAGATATGCTTGAAGAGTGGTTGAACTCTGAGTATGGTAGACAGATGGACAAGGAAGTAGGCAATGGGGATGAGCAGGGTCCAGACACAGGGAGGCTTCTCCACCAAGTGCCTTTTGGGAGGCTCTCCAGAGCTCATTATTGACTACCAATATTGAGCTAAACTTAGGCATGAGACCTGTACCCCCAGAGGTAACTGCAAAGAATCAAAGAGTATTCCCTGACTTGCCCTCCAAGCCTCTATGTCCTCTTGCAGATGGTGACCCAGACCCATGACATCTGTCAATGCAGTTGCCTAAGCCTCTATCACCCTTGGGGTTTGGGCTAGGAATACCGAAGACAGGGTTTTAGAGAAATGTTTCAAATGCCTTGAAATTGTGCTGCATGTACCATTTCTTCTTCTCAAGTTTTGGCCAATTCCACAATGGATCATCCTGGTGAGTACTACTCCCTTCTCAACTCAGCTCATGGTTTCTGGTTTCCTAGGGCCTTCCTGGTATAAACAGCCAGTTTTCACATTTTGTCCCTAAGTAAGACAGGATCATGAAGGGTCAGCCTCCAGCACAGCAAAGGTCAGTTTTTTAGGGCCCAGTGGTGAGGAGATCTTTCCTTGGAATTGACTGTGTCCCATAGTCTTCCTGCACATTGGGTCATACATTGCGACCCACCTTGCCCTACTAGGCAAAAGTAGAGTGCAAAATATGTCCAGAGCCTTTGCTACATCTCCTTGGGAACTGCCCCAGGAAATCCCGCCCAAACTTCGTGGCCACCCAAGGCCTGAGCTAAGGCTTCCTCTGTCCTACCCTTCTGAAACTCTAGGTGTCTCCATTGTCCTGCTTCCTAGCTCTGGAGCTTCCATGGCAGGAGGAGGCTGAATGCCTAACTTGTCCCATGCATCCCTGGTGCTCTGAATCATGTTCATCACTGTCCTTCATAGGAGTCTGATTTTACTCAATTCAATGGCCTTCCCAAAGAGCCACAGGGAAGGCAACATGCAAAGAGCATATACCTATAGCTTAGTGACAGTATGGCACAACAAATACTGATGAGCCCCTACCCATGCTGCCCTTACGCTGTCCTTTGATAGTGAAAAAAATTCCAACCAGTGTTTGACCTCCCTCAGCATGGCAGCTCCTCAACTTGACCACTTTTCACGAGTCAGCACCTACAAATTCTGTTCCCATCACCCACCTTGTCCCCATTGGTGTATGTTTGGCCCCATATCCAACAAGAAGAATTGTGCCCCAGCATGTCCCTTACTTTGTGGACCTCAACATATATCCATGTCTCTACATGGCACTAAAGGTGGGTTGAGTCCTGAATACCTAGATGGAGTATGGACACAAGTAAGAAACCAACATCCCAAATGAACCACATCTATGTCCCCACACACACACACAACCACACACATGGCAACCCATTTATGTGAAGACAGAAAGAAGACCCCCTTCCCCAATACTCTCACTGGGGTCTTCTGACAGCTACCTCTAGGCTGTCAGACACAGAGAGAGGCATCCAATAGACAAAGCGTCTGAAGGGTGAGGTGACTGTGAAAAGGTAAGTACTAGCTCAGCTCACCTAGCCACACCCCATTTTATGCAGTACATTATATGTGTGCAGAGACCAGCTAGCTGTACGGGTGTTATCCTCTTGATGTCCTACCTAACTACTGGCACAATGTCAAACTCGGGACACCTGGTCCCATGAAGCTCAGAAAGGAAGAAACAAAGAGGTTTGGGTGCAACTGTGAGTGCCCTCATGTGGGGCTTGACAAATCTAGTTTGCTAGTTGCCAGAATGCAATATACCAGAAATGGAGTGGCTTTTTTTTTTTATGGGAATCACTGGGAATCAAACCCGGGTCTCCAGCATGGCAGGTGAGAGCTCTGCCACTGATCCACTGTGGCCTGCCCTGGAATGTCTTTTAAAAAGGGAAATTTAATAAGTCACAAGTTTACAGTTCTATGGAGGTAGAAATGTCCAAATTAAAGCAAAGCTATAGAAATGTCCAATCTAAGGCATCCAGGGAAAGATACCTTGGTTCAAGAAGGCTGATGAAGTTCCAGGTTTCTGTCACAACTGGAAAGGCATATGACAAACATAATGATATCTGCTAGCTTTCTCTCTAGGCTCCTTGTTTAATGAAGCTCCCTTAGAAGCACTTTCCTTCTTCATCTCCAAAGGTCTCTGGCTGTGTGCTCTGTGGTTCTTGTGGCTCTCTTGTGGCTCTGTAAAATGTTTCCTCTTTTAAAGTTTCCAGTAAACTAATCAAGACCTACCTGTAATGGGGGGGTCACATCTCCCTCTAATCAAAGGCTAATATCCAAAATTTGGTGAGTCACATCTCTGTGGAGATAATCTCATCCAGTTTCCAAACTATGGTACTGAATAGGGATTAGAAGAAATGGCTGCACAACTTTTTTTTTCAAAACCAGCACAGCAAAGTTGAAACACAATGTAATCTTAGAAGTCTTAGCTTTTCCTGTCCTTTGCTTCCTTTTCTTTGAGTTGAAGAAGGGTATAAAATTATCACATTTCCACAATTATCCATAGACTCTACAGCCTGCCTCTTAGGATCTAACCATGAAGGATGGGGGAAAGAACTCAAATACACATAGGCAGATGAACCCAGTCCCAAGGAAAACTCATCTGTAAAATGACAGCTTTCACAGAATAGGGACACACTTGTAAAATCCCTCAGCCCCAATACAAAGATTTGAAAACGCTGAGCTAAAAACTCTTTCCCATATAAGAAGCAAAAAGACAAATATCATGCCTCAATCATATAGACTAACTATAATATAAAACTTGGTGAACTGAGGTAGAGAACATGGGTTGTCAGGTTTGGACCTATTATAAAGGGTCCTAGATTGTAAGCTCTTACAGCAAACACATATATCTCAAAATTTAGAAATAACCTAAATTCTGAGATATTGAGCTATTTGTTTATGACCTGGTTATTCACAGAAACTTTGGGTATTTATGTGACACCTGAGAGTCAGAGTTAGAGCCCTGTAATATGTAGTCAGCAGTACCCCATACAAGAGCTGTTTAAAAAGTTGAAAAAGTGATCAGACATCAAGTAGAGACATGAATGAAGCTGATCTGAATAGGACTAAGATAAATCAGAACACAGGTCAAAGGATGATATCATCCATATTTTAAAACTTTGACTTCTGTGTGAGATCAAAGGGAGAGATGTTTAGTTGGTACAAAATTTATATTTTGGGTAGTGCACTTCCTAATTTAACTTGTATGGTCAGTTTAGTTGAACACCATAAGTACATGGAATCTTGAAAAGGGCCAGAGATTTTGTTGGTGTTTCCAGGTTAACCTGATGACCTAATATATCACAGAGTAATTTGGACTGTGAATAAAGAACTATTTGTAAAGTACCCTTGTGGGACTGGGTAGAAAGGAAGAAATATCCAACTTCCCCATTTGGAGAATTTTTGATATTCTTGCAAGCAGTGGGAACAACCAAATCAACTGATCTTGGGGTTCACTCCTATGAAACTTACTCCTGCAAAGGATAGGCTAAGCCTACTTAAACTTAGGCCTAAGAGAGAGTTCTGGTCTTTTCCTTCAGTAATCTTTCCTCATCTGCTTGTACCTGCTTCTTTCATCCCTGAATTTCTCCTCACAGAAGATGAGGACCCTGCAATGGGGCTCTAGTGACAAAGGAGTTCTGGCAGCTTCTGTCTTAGTGAGCCAACCAGGAGCTTCTTGGCAGGGGAGACCCTGGTTGCAAAAGCTGAGGAGCTGAGAAGCAGAGAACCTGAGACCATCTGGCTGATGCAAACAGCCTAACACAAAAGCCTGGAGCCCTCAGGAGTGCATAGATGGGAGACAGGGCTTCAAGGTAAGCCAAGCCACATTCCTTGAAGGCGCTACCCTCACCACCACAGCTGCATGACCAGCAACTCACCCTACACCCCACGCAATTGATTACCATCACCCACCCCACTCTGTGCATTCCAAATGCCCCCGCCCCGCCAAAACCACGCACACATACCCATACCACACCCTCACCCCATGTGCATTCATGTGTGCCCCAGCCCAACCCACTTCTCTTGCAAAAGTGCAGTCTCTCCCCACCCCTACAAAGCCCTACCTCCCTCTCCCTAACCCCTACAGGTGGACATGAACACAAAGGGGCTGAGGGTGCTTACCTCCATACCCAGGCTAAACCCGACCCCAGCCCATACAGTCATTCAACCCCACTCCCTGCACCACCCCCAGCTCTGCACATGTGTACCTCAGTTTACAGCCCTTCCAGATCTGTACATGCGCACGGCCCCCAGTCACAACCCTCAGCTCTGGGCAAGAACTGACCTGTGCAGCTGAGCCATATCCACCCCAAGCCCACGCAGGTGCAAGGTCGACCTGCTGTCCTGACCTTTGTGCATGTGCACAAAGGACCTGGTGCCCTAGACCAGGGCACACCAAGGCCCCGACCCCCAGACCTGTGCATCCACAGCCACATCTTCCCCCCGCTGGGCACCCATATTCACAGGCACCAGAGCAGCATACTCAACCTGCACCTATACCTGCGCAGCAGTGCATTACCACACTGCTCTGTCTCATTCCACATCCTGCATCCTGCTCCACATCCATCCCACAAGCACAAAGCTTTAGACTACTGAAGGAAGTCAACTTCCAAAGGAAACCAATCAAGATATTAACCTGCCAATTAAGTCAACAGAAGATCACTAAGCATATCGTGATGCAGACAAAATATAGCCCAGCCTAAGGACCAAATTAAACAGTCTACTACCTACAAGTGTAACAACATAAAACTGAGTTCAGACTACTCAACTGGCACTATGGAGGGGAGAAGGTACTGATATGATATTTTAACATCCTGAAAGAGAAAGATTCACAGGCAAGATTTCTGTACCCAGCCAAATTGTCCTTCAAAACTGAGGGAGAGATTAAAATTTTCACAGACAAACAAATCCTGAAAGAATTTGTCAACAAATTCTGGCCCTACAAGAAGTACTAAAGGGAGTTCTACCAGTTGAAAAAAAAAAGGAGAGGAACATCTGGAGGAGGGCACAGAATTGAAGAGTATCAGTAACTTAAATGATAAAAAGAAAAAGAGGTAAAAGAATATGTAGATCTGACCAACAAAATCCAAAAGATAAGATAATGGATTCAAGAAATGATTTTTCAGTAATATCTTTGAATGTTAACGGACTAAACTTACCAATTAAAAGTAGAAGACTGGCTGAACGGATTAAGAAATATAATCCAGCTATAGTCTTCTTACAAGAAACTCATCTTAGACACAAGGATGCAAATAGATTGAAAGTGAAAGAATGGAAAAAGATGTTCCATGCAAGTTGTAACCAAAAGAAAGCATAAGTAGCTATACGAATATCAGACAAAATAGACTTAAAATGTAAAGGCATGACAAGAGACAAGGAATGACACTATATAGTAATAAAAGGGACAATTAACCAAGAAGAAATACCAATCATAAATGTTTATGCTCCCAAACAAGGAGCTCCAAAGTACATGAGACAGACATTGACAAAACTTAAGGGAGTGATAGATGTTTCAACAATAATAGTAGTAGACTTCAATAAATGACTCTCCTCTATAGCTACAGCAGCCAGAGAGAGGACCAACAAGGAAATAGAGAAGTTAAACAACTTGATAAATGGAAACCTAACAGACATATATAGGTCATTATATGCAAAAATATCAGGATATACATTCTTCTCTAGAGCTCATGGAACATTCTCCAGGATAGATCATATACTGGGGCACAAAACAGGTCATTATAAACTTAGAAACATTGACATTATTCAAAAAACTTTCTCTGATCACAATGGAATGAAGCTGGATATCAATAACCATCAAAGAATGAGAGCTTTCACAAATATATGGAGATTAAATAACACACTTTTAAACAACCAGTGGGTCAAAGGATAAATATCTAGAGAAATCACTAGCTATCTGGAGACGAATGAGAAGGAGAATACAACATATCAGAACCTAAGGGATGTGGCAAAGACTGGGCTGAGAGGGAAATTTATTGGCCTATAATGCTTCTATTAGAGCAAAAATTGAGGACTGAAACTCTCACATGAAGGAACTTGTGAAAGAACAGCAAACTAACCCCAAAGCAAATAGAAGAAGAGAAATAACAAAGATTAAAGCAGAGATGCATGAATGGGAGAACAAAAGAACAATAGAAAGAATTAATAAAATCAAAAGTTGGCTCTTTGAAAAAAACAATAAAATTGATGGGCAGTAGCAAGATTGACAAAGAAAAAAGAGAGAGGATGCAAATAAACAAAATCAGAAATGAGAAGGCATGCATTACCACAGATCCTGAAGAAATAAAAGAAATCATAAGAGGATACTATGAACAACAATATACCAACAAACTATGCAACTTAGGTGAAATGGACAAATTCTTGGAAACACAGCAATAAGCTACACTGACTCAAGAAGAAATAGAAGATCTCAACAAACCAATCACAAGTAAAGAGATTCAATCAGTCATCAAAAATCTTCCTACAAAGAAAAGCCCAGGGCCAGATGGTTTCACAGAGGAATTTTATCAAACATTCCCAAAAGAGCTAACACCAATCCTGCTCAAACTTTTCCCAAAAAAATTGAGGAAAAAGAAACACTACATAACTCATTTTATGAAGCTAATATAATTTTAATGCCAAAACTGGATAAAGATGTTATAAGAAAAGAAAACTACAGGCCAATCTCTTCAATGAACATAGATGCAAAAACTCTCAACAAAATACTAGAAAACTGAATCAAAAAAAAAAAAGAGAGAGAGAGAGAGAAAACATTAAAAGAATTATGCAGGGCAGCAATGGTGGCTCAGTGCCATGCCAGAGACCTGGGTTCGGGTCCCAGTGCTTGCCCATGTTAAAATATATATATATATTGTAGTGTATATATATATATATATATACTACAACCAAGCAGGGTTTATACCAGGAAGGCAAGAATGTTTGAACACAAGAAAATCAATTAATGTAATACAGCATATTAACAAATCAAAAGGGGAAAATCACATGACCATCTCGATTGATGCTGAAAATGCATTTGACAAAATTTAACATCTTTTTCTGATAAAAACTCTTTAAAAGATAGGAATCAAAGGCAACTTCCTCAATATGATAAAGGGCATATAGTCATCATCACACTCAATGGGTAGAGACTGAAAGCTTTACCCCTAAGATAAGGTACAAGACAAGGTGTCTACTGTCACCACTACTATTCAACATTGTGCTAGAAGTTCTAGCTAGAACAATCAGGCAGGACAAAGAAATAAAACGCACCCAAATTAGAAAGGAAGAAGTAGAAGAAGTAAAACTTTTATTATTTGCAGATGACATGATATTATACTTGGAAAATCCTGAGAAATCTACAGCAAAGTTACTTGAGCTAATAAACAAATTAAGCAAGGTGGCAGGATATAAAATTAATGTGCAAAGATCAGTTGTGTTTCTATACACAAGCAATGACCTAACTGAGGAGTCAGTTAAGGAAAAAATTCCATTTAAAGTAGCAACTAAAAGAATCAAATACTTAGGAAAGAATTTAACTAGGGATGTAAAGAATTGTACACAGAATACTACACAACATTATTAAAATAAATCAAAGAAAATCTAAACAGGTGGAAAGACAGACCCTGATTATGGATAGGAAGGTTAAATATAGTTAAGATGCCAATTCTACCCAAATTGATCTACAGATTCAAAGTACTACCAATCAAAATTCCAACAACCTACTTTGACGACTTGGAAAAGCTAGTTACCAAATTCATCTGGAAAGAAAAGAGACCTGGAATAGCTAAAAAGCATCCTTAAAAAAAAGTGAGAGGATTAACACTCCTTGACTTCAAAACTTATTATAAAGTCACAATGGTCAAAACAGCATGGTACTGGCACAAAGACAGAAGCATTGACCAATGGAATCAAATTGACAGTGCAGAAATAGACCTCCAAATTTATGGTCAACTGATTTTTGACAAGGCCCCCAAATCCGCTGACCTGGGATAAAATAGTCTTTTCAATAAATGGGCATGGGAGAACTGGATATCAATAGTCAAAATAATGAAAGAGGACCCTTAACATTACACCCTATACAAAAATTAAGTCAAAGTGGAACAAATACCTAAATATAAGAACTAGCACCATAAAGCTTCTAGAAGAAAATGTAAGGAAACATCTTCAAGACCTAGCAATAGGAGATAGCTTCTTAAACTTTACACCCAAAGCACAAGCAACAAAAGAAAAATAGATAAATGAGAACTCATCAAAATCAAATGTTTCTGCACCTCAGAAGACTTTTTCAAAAAGGTAAAGAGGCAGCCAATTAAATGGAAGAAAATATTTGGAAACCACATATTGGACAAAGGTTTATTATCCTGTTGTGCTGGTTTGAAAGGATTTATGTACCCTAGAAAAGTCATGACTTAATCCTATTCCTTTTTGTAAAGACAGCCATTTCTTCGAATCCCTATTCAGTACTGTATGTTGGAAACTTTAATTAGATTATCTCCATGGAGATGTGACTCAATCAAGTGTGGGTATTAAACTTGATTAGGTGAAGACATGTCTCCACCCATTCCAGATGTGTCTTGCTTGGTTTAACTGGAATCCTTTAAAAGAAGCACTTTGGAAAAAGGCAGAGAATGATGCCAGCCATGAGAAAGCTTCAGTACACCACAGAACCACGAAGCAGAGAGTCCACCAGCCAGCGACCTTTGTAGATGAAGAAGGAAAATGCCTCCCGGGGAGCTTCAGAAAACAAGAGGCCTGGAAAGAAAGCCAGCAGATGCCACTGTGTTCACAATGTGCCTTTCCAGATGAGAGAGAAACCTTGGCCATTTTCACCCTGTGCCTTTCCACTTGAGAGAGAAAACCTGAAATTCATTGGCTTTCTTGAATCAAGGTATCTTTCCCTGGATGCCTTAGATTGAACATTGCTATAGACTTGCTTTAATTGGGATATTTTCCTGGCCTTAGAACTATAAACTTGTAACTTATTAAATTCCCCTTTCTAAAGGACTTTCCAATTCTCGTATATTGCATTCCACCAGCTAGCTAACTAGAACACCTGCATACATAAAGAAACCATACAACTCAACAACAAAAAACAAACAACCCAATTATAAAATGGGCTAAAGATATGAATAGGCATTTTTCTGAAGAGTAAAGACAGATGGCTCAAAAGCACATGAAGAGATTCTCATTTTCATTGGCTATAAGGGAATTGCAGATCAAGACTACAGTAAGATACCACCTCATACCCATAAGAAAGGCTGCTATTAAGCAAACAGGAAAGTATAAATGTTGGAGATGATGTAGATAATTGGGACACTTATGCACTGCTGGTGGGAATGCATAATGGTGCAGACACTATGGAAGACTGGTCATTCCTTAGGAAACTAAATATTGAGTTCCCCTATTACCCAGCAATACCACTGCTTGGTATATACCCAGAAGAGCTGAAAGCAATGACACACACAGACATTTGCCCACCAGCGTTCATAGCAACATTATAAAACAAAATGCCCATCAACAGATGAGTGGATTAAAAAATGAAGTATATACATATGATGGAATATTATGCAGCAGTAAGACTAAATGATGTCCTGAAGCACATGACAAGATGGATGAGCCTTGAGGACATAATGATGAATGAAATAAGCCAGGCACAAAAGGATAGATACTGTATGACTCCACTTTTATGATCATGATAAAGGCAAAATCAGAGGCTTATAATTTAGAATATAGGGGACTTAGAGATACAAAGAAGCTACAGATGGGTGAACTGTTAGCTAATGAGGTTGAACTCAAATGTAAGGGAATAGATAGAAGTGAAGGCAATTCTCTAGTGGGTCTATAAGTAATATTATCATATTGAAGGGGAAAAAGATTGAAAGGAGTTGTATAGATCTATGTGTCCCACTGATTAAAATGAGAAATATCAATTAGTCTTGCAAGAACTACTTCAAAGGTATGATTCATCTACAAAGAGTGTTTAAGTCCAGGGTATGGGGGAAAACTGCTGTTGCATGCTATGGGCTATGTTTAACAGGAAAACATCGGCACTACCACAGCAACAGCAGAGGTAAGTAATGGGGGGAGGGACAAGACTTAAGAGGAGGTTTAGATTTCCTATTTGGTGAGGGTGTGTTGATTGGTTATCTTTTCTTGGGGAAAATGAAATTATCTAAAATTGAGAGTGTTGATGGACTGTGGGCATTATACATACATGATGCTTAATGCTTGCAGGTGACTTGAAGGATGCACTGACTGAGAAGTAGACTGGTTAACGATGGGGGATACATATGATCAAATATTGTGCTGCTACAGAGAGGGACAAAGTTGTGAGGCATGCAACTATGTGAATGAACCTGGGGAACATTTGTTGAGGCAAAATAAGCCAGGTATATATGGTCTCCTTTAGGAAATGCTTGTAAGAAAACGGGCTTAGATTGTAAGCTCTTATAGGAGACCTATTTTGTCCAGAGTGTTAATTATTATTTATGGATGTTGAGAGGCTGTTTATATATGTATAACCTGGTATTCAGATATAAGAACAAAGCAGATCAGGTTGGGATTAAGGTAATTCAGAACACAGTGGTAAGGAAGACATTGTCTATATTTTAGAACCATACCTACTCTTTGAGTCCAAAGGAAGAAAAGTTTATTTTGCCCAAAACCTAAATTTTCTGTAGCACATACTCTAACTCAACCTGTCTAGACAGCTCATTTAAACAATCAAAACACAGGGAGTCCAGAATAAGAATGACTTTTAATCCTGTATAACTTAATATAATGTCTCAATACATCCCAGAATATATTAAGCAGATAATCAAAAAGTATTGGCAAATTTCCTTGAGGGGTGGAGAAAAAATATGGATATATGAAACTCACCACTGGGGAAACCACTGCTACTGTGTCAAACATTAGGGCCACCCAAATCAATAGGCCAAGCACTTGATCTTGAGTCTTGCTTTTGTGAAGCTTATGTATGTAGCAGAAAAGCTTAGCCTATCTACAGGTGTGCCTAAGAGTCACCTCTGAAGGACCTCTTTTTGCTCAGATGTGGCCTCATTCTCTCTAACCCCAACTCTGTGAGTGAAATCATTGCTCTCCCCCATACATGAGACATGCCATTCAGGGGTGAAATTCTCCCTGGTGGCATGGGAGATGACTCCCAGGGATGAGTCTGGCCCTGGCACTGTGGGATCAACAATGCCATCCTGACCAAAAGGGGAAAAAGAAGTATAACAAATAAAATATCCATGGCTAAGAGAGTTCAAACAGAATTGAGAGGCTACTCTGGAAGTCACTCTTATGCAAACTTCAGTTAGACATTGCTATATATCATAACTTGCCAAACCCCAACAAAAACCATTCTAGCCAATCCTAAAGTATACCTAGGACAATATATAAATGCATACAATACAAAGGTTTCATGCACTAAGGTAAGTTTCCAAAAACCTACAACCTCCAGATAGGTCCCTGGACCAGATAAGTCCTGAAACCTGGAGGGGCCAGCCTCTCCAGAATATCAGCTAGTTTCATCTTCCAAGTCCTTATTATTGACATCCCTTCCAACATGAAAAAGTTAGAATGGCCATAGCTCAAAAACCCTTAAAGAGTGGGAGAAAGATCAAAGGTGATGGTGGAGTTGTACAGAGAAGGTAGTGTTTAACAAATGAGTATGATTGCTGAATCATTATATTGATATTCCTTTTAGTCTCCCAGTATCTTAGAACAGCTAGAAGTAAAAACCTAAAATTGGGAATTGTAACCCATGCCAAACTCTGAAATCTGTTCTACAACTAATTGATGCACCATGCATTGAAATTATTGCTTTTTTGTATATATGTTATTTTTCACAAAAAAGAAAAAAGTGATGATAAAAAAATACATATATCCCTTCTAGCCTCCAATGTTCTGGAGCAGCTAGAAGGAAAAATCAGAGATGATGGTATCATAGCCCATGACAAACTCTGGTTTCTGTCCTGTAACTACATTGAAGCTGTGCTTTGAAAACTATTGGTTTTTTTTTCTTTCTTTGCTTTGTATATATGTTATATTATATAATAAAAAAGTTTTTAAAAATTAGGCTTAAGAGTGTCCACCAAAGGACCTGTTTTGTTGCTCAGATGTGGCTTCTCTCTCTAAGTCAACTTGACAAGTGAACTCATTGCCCTCCTCCCTACATGGAACATGATCCCCAGGGGTGTAAATCTCCCTGGCAACATGGGAAAGAAATCCTGGGATGAGCCAGGGAGTGGCATCAAGGGATTGAGAAAGCCTCCTTGACCAAAATGGGGGAGAGAGAAATGAGACAAAATAAAGTTTCAGTGGCTGAGAGATTTCAAACAGAGTCAAGAGGTTATCCTGGAGGTTTTTCTTATGCATTATTCAGACATCTCCTTTTTGTTTATGGTATATTGGAGTGGCTGGAGGGAAATACCTGAAACTGTTGAGCTGTGTTCCAGTGGCCTTGATTCTTGAAGATGATTGTATAAAGGTATAATTTTTACAATGTGACTATTTGACTGTGAAAACATTGCATCTGATTCTCTTTATCCAGGATATGCACAGATGAGTAAAAAAAATGGATAAAAATAAATAAATAATAAGGGGACAAAGAGTAAAATAATTTGGGTAGATGGAAATACTAGTGGTCCAACAGAGGAGGGGTAAGGGGTATGGTATGCATGAGGTTTTTTTTTATGTCTTCTTCTGGAATGATGCAAATGTTCTAAAAAATGATCATGGTGATGAATACACAACTATGTGATGATATTGTGAGCCATTGATTGTACACCAGGTATGGAATGTGTGTATGTGAGCATTTGTCAACAAAAATATTTAAAATGAACAACTCCTCCCCTTTATTCTCTCCTCCTACATCTGACCACACAATGAGAAGTTTCTCCAAGAATAGGTTGGTGTGGCTTCAGGAGTTTTCAAAAACTTTCCTGTACCCTGCAATTTATTCAGGTAAATTTACAACAGGTCCCTCCACTAGAACCACACTCCAGAATAAAAGGCAAATTACAGTGTTATGTTATATTCCACTACTTTTAAAATTTTCTGGCATTGTGAAAGGAAAATAAAATTGGTACATTTCAGCCTCCTTTGAGAGGTGTGATAGTATGCATTGATTGTGCATTCCAGGGCATTGGACCACCAAGAGATGATCCAGTTCCCACTTCTAGGGTAAGGAGAATGAAGGACCATGCCCAGAGCCCTGTTAGATGAAGTGACATCATTGTGGCTCCCATAGTAATGTCCTGACATAGCAGCCACCTAGGCAGACACTTTGCTTCCTGTTCCTGACCTACTGGGCACACTGGTTGTCTGCTTGCACTGGTGTCTGGCCCTGGAGCTTCCAAGAAGGACCTGGCATTGATGCCTCAGTTGTCTCAAGCCTCAAGGGAACACTAGAACTTCTGAGTCACCACCATGTGGACTTCATTGGTCTCTGGATTTACTCCAATTCCAGGCCAACTTAGGAAGTTACACTGAAGGCTTCATGGGAATGCCAAACAATTTCCTCTTAATGGCAGTATTGCATCACAAATGTCAATGTATAATCCCCCATGCTCTTTGAAAATGAAAAAAATATCACTCAGTGTCCAGCATTGCTAACATTCATGGCAGCTCATCAATTTTATTACTTTCAGGAAGCTTGGTCCTATACTTAATACTCCACCATGCACAGCTCTTGTGTCTTTGGGTATGTGAGGCTTCCTAAACAACAAGCAGGAATTACTACACCACCAAAGCACCTTCTGAATGGACTTAAACCTACCCATATTTATATCATTGATACTGCAGATTGGTTAAGTCCTCAAGACCTAAATGGATTCTGGACACAGAGGGATGTATTAACACCCAATGGCCTCCCTTGCCCCACAGTGATCACAAGGCAACATTGTCATTTAAACATTCTCACACTTCCCTGAAATGGCATCTTGACAATGAGGGCTGAAGGAGCCAGACACATAAGTGGGACAGTCAACAGGCATTGGACTTAGAGTTTGGTGAAACTCAAACCAAAGTCAATGGGCTTGTGGACCTGCCTCCTAGCACTTGGTACTCCGAGTTTTCTGCCAATGATAAGATGTACACATAGGTTAGTACGGGAGCCTGCTACCATACCAAACACCCAGATTGTAGCACCTGACTAGTAGCATTCTGCCACATTTCTCCTTTGCCTCATGGTGCCTTGGACATACTAAAGCCCCTGTCCCTTTATCTGAATAGGTCCTGAGTGGTACTCTTTACTCAGATGTCTGATGTCCTCTGGAAGCTATAGAGAAGATTTCACAGGATTTGAAAGAACTTCCTCTGTTTTTTAGGAAATTTGTAGGCAAACAAAAATATCAAACAGAATATATAGAAATCCCTTATACCCACCCCCTGTTTTAGTTTGTTAAATGCTGTTGGAATGCAATATACCAGAAATGGAATGGCTTTTTAAGAGGAATTTATTAAGTTACAAGTTTACAGTTCTAAGGCCAATAAAATGTCTAAACTAAGGCATCCACAGACATACCTGGACTAAAGAAAGGCCAATGTCTGTCATGGGAAGGCACATGGCTGCCATCTGCTGGTCCATTGCCAGTTTCCATTGTTTCCAGCTTTTGATGCCAGTGGTTTCTTCTCTAAGCATCTGTGAGCCTTCATTTAGCCTCTCCAGGAGACAACTCCAGGTTTGGGCTTGATTAGCATCTCATGGGAAGACACATGTTGACTTCTGCTGGGCTTTGCATCTCCAAACGATGATGCCTGGAGTCTGCTTTCTGTCAACACACCAAGTATCTTCAAATGTTTGTGTCTCTGTCAGCTCTGAAGCAACTGTGTTTTGTCCAAAATATTTCCCCTTTTAAAGAACTCCAGTAAAGTACTCACAACCCATCTTGAATGGACAGAGTCACATCACCCTCTAATCAAAAGACCAAACCCACAATCAGGAGCATCACCTCTCCATGGAGGTAATCTAAACAAAAGCTCACACTCACAATTGTGTGGGTCAGTCCCCCTAGAAACAATCTAAACAAAGGTTTCCACCTTACATATTGAATCAGGATTAAAGAACATGGATTTTCTGGGGTACATAACCTGTCAAACAAGGACACTCCAACACAAATATTACCACCTTGCATTAGTTACAATTGATAAAAGAATATCTTTATGATCATACCATTAACTATAGTCCATTATAGACATTATTGATTCCCTGTTTGTATTTTTGTTTGTTTAATTTTCATTGTCATACTTATGTATAACCTAATATTTCCTTTTAAGCACATTCAAATATATAATTCAGTGGGGTTAATTAAATTCAAAATTTTGTGCTACCATCACTACACTCTATTACCAAAATGTTTCCATCACCCCAGATAGAAACTCTGCACAATTTAGGTATTAACTCCCCATACCCTACCCTGATCCATGGCCCTGGTAACCTATGTGTTAGTTTCTGACTCTGAATTTGTATATTATAATGACTTCTTGTCAGTGAGATTGAACACTATTTGCTTTTTTCTGTCTGGCTTAAATCACTCAACAATGGTGACTCTTCAAGAGTCATCCATTTTGCCACATGTATCAGAACTACATTCCTTTTCTAAGGCTGAACAATATTCAATTGTATATATACAGTACCTTATTTTATTCATTACCTGATGATGGGCACATTCAAGCTATTTGAACCTTTGTATCTAAAATGAGTCTCTTGTAAATAGCATATAGAACTATCATTTTAAAAATATATTCTGTCAATCTGTGTCTTTTGATTGGGGAGATTAATCCATTAACATTCAGTGTTATTATTGTAGAAGTCCTTACTTTGACCATTTTATCCCTTGGCCTTTATTCATTAGATCTAATATTTTTCTCTCTTTTTATCCTTTTAATTGTCCTTACCGATAACCATCATTTCTATATTATCTTCAAAGCCTCTCTCTCCTGTCTTTCTTTCCCCAAGCAGAATTCCATTAGTATTTCTTGCAGGACAGTTCTCTTGTCAAAAAATTCTCCCTGCTTTTGTTTATCTGTGAATATTTTAAATTCTCCCTTGCTTTTGAAGGGCAGCTTTGTGGGATAATGAAATCTTGGCTGCAATTTTTCTTTCAGAAAGTTAAATATATTGTACCCCTGCCTTCTCACCTACACAGTACCTAATGAGTAGTCAGCACTAAGCCTTTTGTGACTTCCCTTGTATGTGGTGAATTGATTTTCTCTTGCTGCTTTCAGGATTCTCTCTTTCTCTTCAGCATTTAACAGTTTGTTTAGTATGTGTCTTGAAGTGGGTCAATTCATATTTATTCTATTTTGGATACATTGGGCTTCTTTGATTTGCATATTTATGA
Organism: Myrmecophaga tridactyla; assembly: GCA_004026745.1. Classification (NCBI taxonomy): domain Eukaryota; kingdom Metazoa; phylum Chordata; class Mammalia; order Pilosa; family Myrmecophagidae; genus Myrmecophaga; species Myrmecophaga tridactyla. The sequence continues at coordinate 20,677 of PVIY010011665.1, forward strand.
CTTTTATAAGAGTTGGAAAATTATCCACAATTATCTTTTCAAATATTCTTCGTGGTCCTTTACTCTTCTCTTCTTGGACACCAGTGATTCTTATATTTGCATGCTTCACGTTGTCAACAATTTCCTTGAGATCCACTTCAAATTTTTCAATTTTTTTTCTCCATTTGTTCTGTTGTGCATTAGAATTTGGTTGCTCTGTTTTATAGTCTGCTGATTCTTTCTTTTACCTCTTCACATCTGCTGCTCAATGTATAGTTTATTTTTAATTTCATCTACAGTGTCTTTCATAGCCATAAGATCTGCTGTTCTATTTATTTTTTCAAATAATTCTTTATGCTCTTCTAGTGTCTTTTAGTATTCTTTATCTCTTTAACCATCTTGTTGAAGTTATTTAGGAGATTTATTTGAACATCTTTGATTAGTTTTTCCAAATTCTGTGTCCTCTGCTTTTTAAATTTGTTCATTAGGCTTGGTCATATCTTCTTGTTTCTTCATGTGCCTTTTGCTGGTTTCTGGGTATCTGATTATCTTGTTGTTGCTTGGGTTCAAGTTCAAGGTCTACCTTGGAACTTGGTTTGTCAGTATTTTCTAGCCAAACCAGGTAGGGCCAGGATCTCAAACAGGGGTGCAACCTCTTTGGGAAGGCTCTTAGATGGTGGGCAGAAAGGTAGCTTGCCAGACTTCACTTCCAGTCTTCCTAGCAGATCATGCACTTTGAACACCTATTTACCAGAACCCCACCTCTCCTCAACCACACCGCCCTCTGAGCTGGGTATCTGGGTCACAAAGATGAGTAAAAAATAAGGATAAAAAATAAACAAATAATAAGGGGGAAGAAGGGTAAAATTTTGAGCAGATTGAAATATTAGTGGTCAATGAGAGGGAGGGTTAAGGAATATGGGATGTATGAGATTTTCTTTTTTATTTTTATTTCTTTTTCTGGAGTGAAGCAAATGTTCTAAATATGATCAACTACATGATGATATTGTGAGCCATTGATTTTATACCATTTATGAACTGTATGTGTGTGAAGATTTCTTAATAAAAATATTATTTAAACAAAAACAAAACCAAAACTGGGTCACAGACCAGTTCAAGGTTTCAGGTCCCAGAGGGCCACACTCACTGGCCAACTATTAGCTCAGGACTATTCTTCTTCTCCCTTTTTTCCCAAGGGGAGGGTTTCCCTGTCCCTTCCAGGACTGGGCACACTGGAAGCTGCCATCTGCAGGACAGGGGTTGGAGAGGGGCACAAGGCACTGCAGCAAAACTACACTTCTGTGTACAATGAGTTGGTGGTTCCTAGACTCCTGCAGGGAAAATCTCCAGGTTATGGAAATGAGGGGGTCAACTTCACAAGCCATCAGATGGTCCAGGAATGTGCTGCATTTTGTCAGCTGGCAAGATCAAGGTTGATAGACAGCCATGAGCCTAAGTGGTGTGAGAAGGGCACCTAACATCTCAATGGACCTCCCTCCCTCACCCCCACCCTTCCACCCATGAAAGTAGCCAAGCTATGAGTGCCTTGGTCAACTGTGTAAATAGGATCAAGGCTGCAGGACCCAGAGGGTGTCCTATCTGTCCAACCCTCAGATCCTCACTGTTCTGCATGCCCCACTCCTCTTGAGGGGAGGGCCTCCCTGTTTCCCCAAGATCTGGGTGCCCAAAATGGCTGGCCTCCAGGATGGGGTTGGACACGGGGAACCACAGCAGTGATTCTATATGTAGATATAATGGATCTACTGGCCCCTGAGCTCCCATGTGGAAAGACTCTAGGTCGTGGGACTAAGAAGATTAACTCAACCAGCTAGCTGGCTAGCACCAGAAGTAGGATTTCACCACTTTTGCCAGTCAGCAATTCCCAGGATGGTGCACAGCTGCCAGCCTCAGGGATGGTCATATTTGAGTTTACATGTCCTTATTTCTCAGTCATAAGTTCTCCCCCTTTTCATCCAGCTCTTTCTTATATGTTGCAGCTGTTCTTCTTTGATCATTCAAACACTGGAAACACTGCTTTGACAGTTTCTGCCTATTCTTTTGTTTTTTGTGGAGTGAGTTGTGCCTGTCATTATGCTGCCATCTTCCTGGAAGAAGGCAGTTGCTCAGAAAACTATACATGGAGTTGCCCTACAACCTTGAAATTCCACTACTCAGTATATACCCAGAAGATCTGAAAACAGGGGCTCGAACAGTCATTTGCACACCAATATTAATTATGGCATTATTCTCAATTGCCAACAAAATGGAAACAACACAAATGTCCATCAAGAGATGAATGGGGGCAAATCACTTATAAATGTTGCCAAAGCAGGACCTGAAGCTTAAATTCCAGGAGAGTGAGTGAGTGTTGTGCTTTCATGGGTCTCTGTTTCATGAAGCAAAGTGTGTAAAGATTGCCATAAAGGACAAACAAGTGAAATACTTTATACATTACAGTGGTTGGAAATTGGGATGAATGGGTTCCAGAAAGCAGAGTGCTAAAATACATGGACATCAATCCACATAAACAGAGGGAATTTCAAAAAGCTAGTCAGGTGCAATATGCAGTGGGGAAGATGAGAGGGGCTGTCCCAGGAAAGAAGACATCTGGTCTTCAGCAGAAAAATGCTGAAGTGAAAACAAAAAAGAACAAACAGAAAATACCTGTAAATGGAGATGGTGGCAGTGCCAGTGAGACACTTCAGCCTCTTTGGGAGAAAAGGGCCCAAGTAGATCCTACTGTTGAAAATGAAGAGACATTCGTGAACAGACATGAAGTTAAAATAAAGGTTCCTGAAGAACTAAAACCATGGCTTGTTGATGGCTGGAACTTAATTTTCAGGCAAAAACAGCTCTTTTAGCTTCCTGCCAAGAAGAATGTGGATTCTATTCTAGAGGATTATGCAAATTATAAGAAATCTCCAGGAAACACACATAATAAAGAATACTCTGTTATTGAAGTTGTGGCAGAGATAAAAGAATAATTCAGTGTAATGTTGGGCACTCAGCTACTCTAGAAATGTGAGAGATCACAGAATGCTGAAATCCTTGCATATCACCCTGATGCACCCATGTCCCAGGTATATGGAGTGCCATACCTACTGAGATTATTTGTATGAACTGGAGCAATGTTGGCCTATACACCTGGGGATGAGAGCAGCCTGGCTTTATTACTGAACTAGCTTCATGATTTCTTCCAGTATCAGGCAAAGAATTATGCAACTTTGTTTAGTGCCAGTGATTATGAAGTGGCTCCTCCTGAGAGCCATCGGAAAGCTGTGTGAGATGCTAACACTCACTTTTGCTTGAATCTCTGTAAACACATTTTTGTTCCTAGTCCTTCTCTTGTACAAATGACATACTTTAAAAATATTATTGTATAAGAGAATTGATATATGTTTGTTTTTCTGTTTAATTTTAAACAGAAAATAAAAAGGGTTATGCTCCTTTCTTTTCTCCTTTTTGTTTTCATTTCAAAATTGCTACCAGTGTATTCAGTGATGGAAAACAGAGAGAAATGCTGTAAAGTGTTTTATGGCCTAATTGACAAAACTCCTTTTGACTGCTGCTGGCTCTATTCCTTTGAAACTATACATGTTTATAATATGTGTTAATGTTGTATGGCAAAAATGCTCTGATTAGTGCCAAAGGTTTAATTCAGTATAACAACTGTCACATCCATTTGTGACCTTTATTTTCATGGTGCTTAAAGAAAAGCACTCATCCTTTACAAAGTCATCCATGTTGCTCCTTAGACATTCTTCAGATTGTTGAAGAATGGTGGGTCATCTCATGGTTTTTGTATTTGTATCTAAGGCATGTTTTAACATGATAGAGGTAATGCATCGTGTATCTACAGTTTTCTAGAAAAGTCAACATTTTAGGAATTGTTTTTCAGAGTTTCAATAAATTTTTTCTTTAAATTAAAAAAAAATGAGATGAATGGGTAAACAAAATGGGATATATATATATGATGAAATATTACTCAACAGTAAGAAGAAATGAAGCCATGCAGCACACAATAACAGGGATGAACCTCCTTGAGGACATAATGCTAAGTGAAATAATTCAGACACCAAAGGACAAATAATGTATGATGTCACTAACATGAAACAATTAAAATATGTAAATCCATAGTTATAAAACATAGAATATAGGTTACCAAGAGATAAAATGAGGCCAGAGAATGGGGAGTGGTTGCCTAATATGAACAGAATTTTTAATATGGTTGAACTTAAATATTTGAAAATGGATAGATGTGACATAGCTCATTGTAGGGATTATAAGTAATAGTGCTGAATTATAGGTGAATATGTTTGAAAGGGGTTGCTTAGAGTCATGCATCTCACCCAGCAGGAAAGTTACAGGTTAAAATATGGGATTGTATAACACAGTGAACCTTTTAGGAGATTATGCTTATGATTAACACTACAAATATAAATAAGTTTTTTCATGAACTAATACAAATGTATGACACTTGTACAAATGTTAATAATAGAGTGGGACATGGGGGGAATACCTATTGCACACTATGAGCTGTAGTTAACACTAATATCTTAATATTCTTTCATAAACAATAACAAATGTACCACATCAATTCTTGGGGTCAATATTAAGGGAAGATAAATGTTATGGATTTGGGGTTTTCTTCTTTTTGTCTATTTGTTATTTTAATTCCTGGAGTAATAAAAAGGTTCTAAAATTGACACTGATGATAATTGCACAATTAGGGGATCATACAGTGAAAGATTTATGGTATACTTTGGATGGAGTACATGATGTGTGAATATATAAAAAATAAAATTTGCAGTTTAAAAATGTGCACATATCCATGGCAATAATCACATAAAGAACACATGAAAAATCGATCAATTAAACAGGTAATTCTAAAGGTGTAAGAATAGTGCAAACCAAGTATCGAAGAAGAGCCTTAATGCAAAGACAATCAACAAGAAAACTCTAGGCAAGAGACAGAAACTGACCATCAGAGTAAACTTACCAATATAATCAGATGCCTACACATCAGCAAAAAATTAGAATTCACACTAAATAACAAGAATATTTGAGACAATAAAAAGAATAAATTAAAACTTTGGAGGACACACAGCATTTGTGATAATAATGAAAGATGTTCAAACAAATCTCCCCAATAAATTCAAGGACATGAAGGAAAATATCGTTAAAGAGATAAGGGATATAAAGAAGACACTGGGTGAGCATAAAGAAGAATTTGAAAGCACAAAAAGCAACATAACACAACTTATGTGAATGAAAGGCATGAAGAACAGACTAAACTATATTAGAGGCATACAACATCAGACTTGAAGAAACAGAAGTAAGAATCAGTGAAGTATAAGACTGACCAATCAAAATGTTACAAACAGCAGAACACATAGAAGAAAGCATGAAAAGAAAAGAGCAGCATCTCAGGGAATTGAACAATAGCATGAAGCACAAAAACATTAGCATCATGGATGTCTCATAAGGACAAGAGAAGGGAAAAGAGGGGGCAAGAATATTTGAGGAAATCATGACTGAAAATATCCAAATTCTTATGAAAATATAAATGGACATGTTCAGAAAGTGCAATGTACTCCAAACAGAATAAATGCTAACAGATCTACTCCAAGACACATACTAATCAGAATGTCAAATGCCAAAGATAAAGAGAGAATCCTGAAAGTAACAAAATAAAACCAATTCCTCACATACAAGGGGTCATAAGAAGAGAAAGTCCCCATTTCCCATCAGAAACAATGGAGGCCACAAGGCTTTGTTATGATGTATTTCATGTACTGAAAGATAAAAACTGCCAGATATGAATTCTTTATCTGGCAAAATCATCCTTGAAAAATAAGGTAGAGTTTAAAATACCCACAGATAAAAAGAAACTGGGAAATATCATCAACAAGTGACCAACACTGGAAGAAATACTAAAGGGAGTTCTGCTGGATGAAAGGAAAAGACAAGAGAGAGAGGCTAAGAGGAAAGAGTAGAAATGAAGATTATGAATAAGGGTAACTAAAAGGGTAAAAAGAGGGACAAAAATAAGATGTGACATATAAAATCCAAAGGATGAAATGATTGAAGTACTGCCTTTACAGAAATAACATTAAATGTTAATGGATTAACCCCCCCCCAATCAAAAGACATAGATTGGTAGAATGGATAAACAAAAGTATGATCCATCTATACGCTGTGCCTACAAGAGACATCATAGATAGACACAAGGACAAAAATAGGTTGAAAGTGAAAGGTTGGAAGAAGGCATTCCATGCAAATAGTAACCAAAACAGAGTTGGGGTAGCTATACCAATATCAGACAAAATAGATCTGAAATGAAAAACTGTTATGACATAAAGAAGAACACCAAATATTAATAAAAGGGGTAAGCTAACAAGATGAAATAATAGTCATAAATATTAATGCACCTAGCCAGGTTGCCCATGTGTTAGTTATGGTTCTCTAGAGAAGCAAACAACAGGAGATATCTATCTATATATGGGATTTATAAAGGCATCTCACATTGAAATGGAAGAATTCAAAATCTGTAAGGGAGGTTGTGAAGCTAGCAGCTCAGACAAAGGGTCGTGATGAACTCCTCAGGAGAAACTTGCTGGCTGAAGAAGTGAAAGAGTCTCCCTTTTTCCTTAAAAGCCTTCACCTGATTGGATTATCTTGTTGTCTTCATTTATATAACTGGTCATGTGGTCATAGTTCATATTTATCACTACCTTCTACTACCCATTCCATGTTCCCTTTACCCTCAGTAAGCACTCAGCTGGTTATGGTTCTTTACTGGGTAGGGTGACCCAGACTTCATTCATGATGTTTTGGGGCCATTGTGTTGTGGGGCACACTGAAAGAGAGACCACATAATTCAAAACTGCAAGCCAATTTGGAGGCTTTATTAGCAGGCCAGCGACTGCCTCAGAAACTTCCAAGAAGGAAGATTCAGAGAGCAGCCCCCAGAGGTCTTCAAGTGAGCTTATAAAGGCTAAAATTATGTTGTGGTTTTGCAGTTGCTAACAAGCAAGTGTATCATAAAAGCAGAAAAATGCTGTTAGCTGTTACCAAAACACATCCCATTCCCTCAGTTTCCTAACATTGGTTATTGTTTAACTCTTGGGGACATTCCACCCCAATGTTGTGAGGACTTTCCCTGCTTGGGCCTGATTGATTGCTCCTGCTTAGGTCTGATTGATTGCTCCTGGCTCTCCACAATTGGTAGTCCTGCCTGGATTGGGTTGTAGCAGATTTCCACTGATGTTAATCACAGGGCCTGGTGGTAATAAAAGACTCCTTAGGGGATGTCCTGTATTCAAGGAAACCTCTTCTTTACCTCCATTGTGTAGTTGCAGTCCTATTTCCCCTTGATAGTCAGGATCAATCTCCCCAGACAGAACAGTAATCCCCTTTAGTGCCTGTTGATTCCATGGCATGGGAAGCCCAAAGTAGCCAGTGACAGTCTTAATTTCCAGTCCAATGGAATCATTGTGGGGTCTCCTGGAAGAAGCACTCCTCCTTTTGGAACTAAAACCTATAGACCAGAAGAGCTTAAAGTTTCAGGAACAAGAAGCAAAAATATGTCTGGTGGATCACTAGGGGTGATAGTGAATGGTGCCACTTCCATTTCCACCCCTTGATTCCTGGACCCGTGAATCCTGGCTATGGGAGAAACAGCACCATAGAGTGGACACTGATTCAGGGCATATACAGCCTCCTGGCGAAGATTGCCCCAGCCCTGCAAGGTATTGCCACCTAGTTGCCACCATAATTGGGTCTAAAAAAGGCCATTACACTGTTCTATCAACTCAAATGCCTCTGGATGATGGATAACATGGTAAGACTATAGAATTCCATGAGCATATGTCCATTCCTGTACTTCATTTGCTATGAAGTGTGTTCCTTCATAAGAAGCATTGCTGTGTGGAATAGCATGATGGTGCATAAGGTACTCTGTAAGTCCACATATGGTAGTTTTTGCAGAAGCATTGCATGCAGGGAATGCAAACCGATATTCAAAGTATGTGTCTATTTCACTTAGAACAAATCGCTGCCCCTTCCATGATGGACTTGGTCCAATGTAATCAACCTGCCACCAGATAGCAGATTGATCACCTCAGGAAATGGTGCCATATGGGGAACTGAGTGTGGGTCTCTGGTGCTGGCAGACTGGGCACTCAGTAGTGGTGATAGCCAAGTAGGCCCTGGTGAGTGGAATTCCATGTTTCTGAGCCCATGCAAAACCTCTATCCCAACCACAATGCCCACTTTGTTCATGAGCACATTGGGTAATGGCAGGAGTGGTTGAGGAAAAAGAATGACTTGTATCCACAGGACAGGTCATCTTATCAACATGATTATTAAAATCTTTCTCTGCTGAAGTCACTCTCTGGTGGGCAGTTACATGGGACACAAATATCTTCAAGTTCTTTGCCAACTGAGAAAGGTTTATCCATGTACCTCTTCCCCAGACTTCTTTGTCACCAATTTTCCAATCATGCTACTTCCCCCAGTCCCTGACCATGCAGCCATTAGCAACAGCCCATGAGTGAGTATATAGGCACACCTCTGCCCAGATCTCCTTCCAAGCAAAATGAACAACCAGGTACACTGCTTGAAGTTCCACCCACTGGGAGGATTTCCCCCACCACTATCCTTTAAGGACATCCCAGAATGGGGTTGCAGTGCTGCAGCTGTCTACTTCTGGGTGGTACCTACAAATTGTGAAGAACCATCTGTATACCGGGCCCGAGTTTTCTGTTCCTTAGTCAACTGACTGTAATAAACTCCCCAAGAGGCCATAATTCTGGTCTGGTAAAGATAAGGTAATGTGACAGGAGTCTGGGCCATGGGCATTTGAGCCACTTCTTGATGTAGTTTACTTGTACATTCAGGACCTGCTCCAGTCCTATCTATAATATACTATTTCCATTTTATGATGGAGTGCTACTGTGCATACCCAACTTTATTGATTGGTGGGTCATACAACACCTAGCTCATGATAGGCAACTCAGGTCTCATGGAAACTGAGGCCCATGATTAAGTATTCAGTCTCTACTAAGGCCCAATAGCAGGTTAAAAGCTGTTTCTCAAAAGGAGAATAGTTATCTGCATCAGATGATAAGGCTTTACTCAAAATCCTAAGGGTCTGCATTGTAATTCTCCTATAGGGAGTTACCAAAGGCTCCAAACAGGTCTCTATTTGCCACTGACACTTCCAGCACCATTGGATCTGCTGGATCATATGGCCCAAGGAGCAGGACATCTTGCACAGCAGCCTGGATCTGTCACAGAGCCTCCTCCTGTTCTGGTCCCCACTCAAAACTAGCAGCTTACTGGTCACTCCATAAATGGGCTGGAGTAGCACACCCAAGTGAGGGACATGCTGTCTTCAAAGTCCAAACAGGCCAACTAGGCATCGTGCCTCTTTTTTGGTCATAGGAGGGGTCATATGCAATGATCATCCTTCATCTTAGAAGGGTTATCTTGATATGCCACACACCAATGGCCACCTAGGAATTTCACTGAAGTGGAAGGTCCCTGTATTTCTGTTGGATTCATTTCCCATCCCCTGACATGCAAATGCCTTACCAATAAGTCTAGAGTAGTTCTACTTCTTGCTCACTAGGTTCAATCAGCATGGTAGCATTAATGTAATGGACCAGTGTGATGTTTCATGGGAGGGAGAACCAATCAAGAACGCTGTTGACAAGATTGTGACAGAGTGCTGGAGAGTTGATATACTCCTGATGCAGGACAGTGAAGGTATACTGCTGGCCTTGTCAGCTAAATGCAAACTGTTTCTGGTGGTCCTTACTGACAGCTATTGAGAAAAAAGCATTTGTCAGATAACTAGCAGCATACAAAGTACCAGGCAGTGTGTTGATTTCCTCAAGCATAATACCACATCTGAGTTTACAATAATCCATAGCAATCCTCCAGGTCCCATGTTTTCTGCAAAGCCCAAATAGGAGAGGTGAATGGAGATATGGTGGGACTCACCACCCTCATATCCTTCAAGTCTTTAGGAGTGGCTTTCTGGGGAGATGGCCAAGATGGTGGTTTAACAAGGAGTGGGATTTAGTTCATCCTCCAGAATAGCTACTAAATAACAATAAACAGTACAGAACAACTCCTGGGGCCACATCAGTGAGAAGACACACAGCATACCCCAGTCTGGACCAGCTGGACCAGCTGCAAGCCACTCCAGAACCGTGAGTTCTCCAAGCCATGGTGGCCAGTGCTGCTCCCCCACAGGCTGCTACCCAGAGGGGAAAGGAAAGGGACTTTACCAGCAGCGGGGGCTGAGCACAACTAAGTTCCAAGTGTGGAATTAATTCACAAATTCTGACTACTAAAAGTAGGCCCCCAGCTTAGGGGAACCTGGTCAAAGCCGAGTTTGCTCATTTTTGCCCTGGTGCCAAGGAGGCAGGGCTAACAGAAAAAGAAAAAGAGGTTTTTGTGGCTGTGTTTCTACAAAGGTTTGACTGCCTTTGGATACAGCGGCAGGACTTCTCAGGCTGCAACTGTCCCAGGCATAGGCAGAAACAAGTTTGTTTGGGACCTTCTGCAGGGGAGGGATGAGGACCAACTCAGGTGGAATCCCTCCCTCAAGGAAGTCAGACCACAGGGCTTGGTAATTTGAAGCCATTAAAATCAGCCTACAACCTCTCCTCTGTCTTTGGCACACCCTCAGAAGGGAGATTCTGCCAAAGTTAAAGGCACCACATCATCTTACACTTGTGGGACCTGCAGGCAGACAAGAGCCACATACTGGGTAGGATAAGAAAAACAGTCAAGAGACTTCACAGGAAAATCTTTCAACTTGCTGGGTCTTACCCCCAGGGAAAACTGACGCAGCTGACACTTCCCTCCTGACAGGAGGCCAGTTTGGTCTGGGAAAATCCGGCTGGGGTCTATAATACCTAAGTAGACCCTCCCAAGGGTGGGGGGGCGGAAGGCACCACATAGTCAGGGTAAGAAACAAGAAAACAAGAACTGAAAAATTCCCCTCTGTTAAACAAAACCTAAGCTAGTGCTCCAGAAAAAGCTGGCCTGAATGTCAAAGAACAGACAGGAAACAAATTCATCCAGCAAGAAAATCCTAGGTAAAAGAAGGGAAAACAATCTCCAGAGTAAATTAATTAAGGTAATTAAATGCCTAGACACCAGCAAAAAAGCAACAAATCACACTAGGAAAATTGAAGCTATGGCCCAGTCAAAGAAACAAACCAACAATTCAAATAAGATACAGGGGTTGAAACAATTAATTCAGAATCTATGAACAGACATGGAAAACCTCAGCAAAAATTAAATGAATGAATTGAGGGAGGATGTAAAGAAGGCAAGGAATAAACAAAAAGAAGAAACTGAAAGTCTGAAAAAACAAATCACAGACCTTATGGGAATGAAAGCACAGTAGAAGAGATGAAAAGAACAATGGAAACCTACAATGTTAGATTTCAAGAAGCAGAAGACAGGATAAATGAGCTGGAGGATGGAACATCAGAAATCCAACAAGCAAAAGAAAATATAGGGAAAAAATGGAAAAATATGAGCAAGGACTCAGGGAATTGAATGACCATATGAAGCACATGAATATATGCATTGTGGGTGTCACAGAAGGAGAAGAGAAGGGAAAGGGGGACAAAACTAATGGAGGAAATTATCACTGAAAATTTCCAACTTTAATGAAAGACTTAAAATTACAGATCCAAGAAGTGCAGCATACCCCAAAGAGAATAAATCCAAATAGATGTACTCCAAGACACTTATTAATCAGAATGTTAGAGGTGAAAGAGAAAGAGAGAATCTTGAAAGCAGCAAGAGAAAAGCAATCCATCACATACAAGGGAAGCACAATAAGACTATGTGTAGATTTCTAAGCAGAAACCATGGAGGCAAGAAGATAGTGGGATGATATATTTAAATTACTAAAAGAGAAAAACTGCCAACCAAGTATTCTATATCCAGCAAAATTGCCCTTCAAAAATGAGGGAGAAAGTAAAACATTTTTAGGGAAAAAACCGCTGAAAGAATTTGTGACCAGGAGGCCAGCTCTGCAAGGAATACTCAAGAGAGCACTAGCGGTAGATACGAAAAGACAGGAGAGAGAGGTGTGGAGAAGAGTATAGAAATGAAGACTATCAGTAAAGGTAAAAAGAAGAAAAATTAGATATGACATATAAAATCCAAAAGGCGGAATGGTAGAAGATAGTACTACCCATACAGTAATAACACCAAATGTTAATGGATTAAACTCCCCAATCAAAAGACATAGATTGGCCGAATGGATTAAAAAACAGGACCCATCTATATGCTGTCTACAGGAAACACATCTTAGACCCAAGTATAAACATAGGTTGAAAGTGAAAGGTTGGGAAAAGATATTTTATGCAAATAACAATCAGAAAAGAGCAGGAGTAGCTATACTAATATCCAACAAATTAGACTCCAAATGTAAAACAGTTAAAAGAGACAAAGAAGGACACTATGTATTAATAAAAGGAACAATTCAACAAGAAGACATAACAATCATAAATATTTATGCACTGAGCCAGAATGCTCCAAAATACATGAGGCAGCAAACACTGAAAACATGGGAAAGAGAAATAGACACATCTACTATAAAAGTCGGAGACTTCAATTCCACACTCTCATCAATGGACAGAACATCTAGACAGAGGATCAATAAAGAAACAGAGAATTTGAATAATACAATACATGAGCTAGACTTAACAGATATTTATAGAATATTACACCCTACAACAGCAGGATACATCTTTTTCTGAAGTGATCATGAATCATTCTCAAGGATAGACCATATGCTGGGTCACAAAGCAAGTCTCAACAAATTTAAAAAGATTGAAATCATACAAAACACTTTCTCAGATCATAAAGGAATGAAGTTGGAAATCACTAATAGGCAGAGTGCCAGAAAATTCACAAATATATGGAGGCTCAACAACACACTCTTAAACAACCAGTGGGTCAAGGAATAAATTACAAGAGAAATCAGTAAATATCTCGAGGCAAATGAATATGAAAACACAACATACCAAAACTTATGGGATGCAGCAAAGGCAGTGCTAAGAGGGAAATTTATTGCCCTAAATGCCTATATCAAAAAAGAAAAAAGGGCAAAAACTGAGGAATTAACTGTCCACTTGGAAAAAGTAGAGAAAGAACAGCAAACTAACCCCAAAGCAAGCAAAAGGAAGGAAATAATGAAGATTAAAACAGAAATAAATGAAATTGAGAACATGAAAACAATTGAGAAAATCAACAAAATCAGAAGCTGGTTCTATGGGAAAAATCAATAAGATTGATGGACTCTTAGCAAGAGTGACAAAAAGAAGAGAGCGGATGCAAATAAACAAGATTAGAAATGGAAGAGTAAACATAACCACTGACCCCACTGAAATAAAGGAAGTAATGACAGGATGCTATGAACAACTTTATGCAAATAAATACGACAATGTAGATGAAATGGCCAACTTTCTAGAAAGAAATGAACAACCAACTTTGATGCAAGAATAAATAGACGACCTCAAGAAACCAATCACAAGTAAAGAAATTGGATCAGTCATTAGGAAGCTCCCCAAAAAGAAAAGTCCAGGACCAGATGGTTTCACATGTGAATTCTACCAAACATTCCAGAAAGAATTAGTACCAATCCTGCTCAAACTCTTCGAAAAAATTGAAGAGGAGGGAAAGCTACCTAACTCATTCTATGAAGCCAACATCATCTTCATACCAAAGCCAGACAAAGATATTACAAAAAAAGAAAACTACAGGCCAATCTCTCTAATGAATATAGATGCAAAAATCCTCAACAAAATTCTAGCAAATCGAATCCAGCAACACATTAAAAAAATTATACATCATGACCAGGTAGGATTCATCCCAGGTATGCAAGGATGGTTCAACATAAGAAGAAATGTCCATCAACAGATGAGTGGCTAAACAAACTGTGGTATATACATATGATGGAATATTATGCAGCCGTAAGACAGAATAAAGTTATGAAGTATGTATGTATGTATGTAACAACATGGATACCTTAAGGACATTATGCTGAGATTAGCCAGGAACAAAAGGACAAATTCTGTATGGTCTCACTGATATGAACTGACATTAGTGAATAAACTTGGAGAATTTTATTGGTAACAGAAACCATCAGGAGAGAGAAATAGGGTAAGATATTGGATAATTAGAGGTGAAGGGATACAGATTGTGCAACAGGACTGATAGTAAAAACTCAGAAATGGATAGCACAATAATACCTAACTGTAATGCAATTATGTTAAAACATTGAATGAAGCTGAATGTGAGAATGATAGAGGGAGGAGGGCTGGGGGCACAAATGAAATCAGAAAGTAAGATAGACGATAAAGACTGAGATGGTATAATCTAGGAATGCCTAGAGTGTATAATGATAGTGACTAAATGTACAAATTTCAAAGATGATTTTGCATGAGAAAGAACATAGGAATGTCATTACTGCAGGGTGTTGAAAAAATATAGTAATTAATATTTTAAAATTTTACCTTATGTGTGAGATGAAAGCAAAAAAATGTTTATTTGGTACAAGATTTATATTTTGATTGGTGCATTCCCTAATATAACTTATGTAGACAGCTTAATTGAACACCATAAGTACATGGAACCTCCAGTAGGGTATGAGATTTTGTAGGTTTGTCCAGAGAGATGCCCCGATAAATCCCAGAGTGATTTGAACAGTGAATAAAAATGTATTTGCAGTCCCCTTGACGGAATGATGAGAAAGGGGGAAAATTCAACTTCCCCAAGTTGAATTCTTGATATTCTCACAAGCAGTGGGGACAATCAAAGCAATAGCCTGAGCCCCCAGTCTTGGGGTTTGTTCATATGAAACTTAACCCCACAAAGGATAGGTCAAGCCTACTTAAAATTAGACCTAAGAGTCACCCCCAAGAGAACCTCTTTTATTGCTCAGATGTGGCCTCTCTCTCTCAGCCAACACAACAAGCAAACTCACTGCCCTCCCCCTTTCTACATGGGACATGACTCCCAGGGATGTGGACCTTCCTGGCAATGTGGGACAGAAATCCTAGAATGAGCTGAGACTCGGCATCAAGGGATTGAGAAACCTTCTTGACCAAAAGGAGAAAGAGTGAAATGAGACAAAATAAAGTGTCAAGGGCTGAGAGATTCCAAACAGAGTTGAGCGGTTTTCCTGGAGGTTATTCTTATGCATTAAATAGACATCACCTTGTTAGTCAAGATGTAATGGACAGGCTGGAGGGAACTGCCTGAAAATGTAGAGCTGTGTTCTAGTAGTCATGTTTCTTGAAGATGATTGTATAATGATATAGCTTTCACAAAGTGACTGTGTGATTATGAAAACCTTGTGTCTGATGCTCCTTTTATCTACCTTATCAACAGACAAATAAATCTTATGGAATAAAAATAAATAATAGGGGGAACAAATGTTAAAATAAATTTAGATTGAAATGCTAGTGATCAATAAAAAGGAGGGGTTAGGGGTATGGTATGTATGAATTTTTTTCTGTTGTCTTTTTTTCTTTTTCTGAATTGATGCAAATGTTCTAAGAAATGGTCATGATGATGAATATGCAACTATGTGATGATATTATGAATTACTGATTATATATGTAGAATGGAATGATTATAATTTAAAAAATTTAAAATATATATATATTTCCTATACATTTTTATTGGTAATATAATTGTCCTTTTCATTGTTTTTAAATTTTTTATCGATATTTTATATTATATATTCATTCAATTTCTATTTTTTCACATATTATTTTTTATTATACCATTTCATTTCTTTTTATTATTTTGTTTTCTTAAATTTTCTCTCCCTCTGGTGGGCACCAGCCCGAATTCCCTCCGAGTATATCCTGGGGTGTCTCCTTTTGATTCTGATGCCTACAACTGTTGAGGTGTATTTTGCTGTGGTTCTTGTTTTTGTGGTTCATATTTTTATTATATTATTATCTTAGTTTATTATTATTATCTTTTTACTTTTCTCGTTTTTTTCTTTTTTGTGTGCATAGGCTTGGAGTCGAGCCTGGGTCTCCTGTGTGGTGTGCAGCCATTCTGCCAGTGTTTTGGAGCAGCTCAAAGGAAAACTCTAAGATGAGGTCATGGCAGCCAATGACAAACTCTGGGAAATGTTCTGCAGCTGCTTGTTGAAATGTGCTTTGAAAATTATTCCTTTTTTTCTTTTTCTTCTTTGTATATATATTTTATATTTTACAACAAAAAATGGTAAAAAAGAAAAAACTATAGGCAGTTATAGTAATATTAGATAAAATAAATTTCTGAAATCAAAAGTTGGAAAATATTTAGTAACATAGCTCACCACTATAGCAAAGTTGATATTTGTAATAACTTTTTACTTGATGTTTCGAGAACACACACCGTTTTGATAGTTAATCACACTGTATTTAAGATAGTGCTTAATATTTAGAATTAAAGAAACTCTGATATCTGTATCTATAGATGTTTTTTCCTTCCTTGCTTTAATTTTAAATTGGTTTATGAAACATTGTACAAACAGGCTTTACAGTGACTACTTAGACATTTTTTTAAATATGCCTATGGATAGGCTAACTAAGAGATTCATTTTAGGTGGTTAAGATTTCCATATGTTAATTGTAAAAATATTTGTATCTTCATATTTCCCTGAAATTAGGAAAATATTTAGTAATATACGTCATTACTATAGCAATGCAGATATTTGTAAGAACGTTCTACTTGATATTTTGAGAACATTCACAGTTTTGACAGCTGATCAAATGGTATCTAAGTTAGTGTTTAATATTTAGAATTTAAGAACTTTGCTATCTGAATTTGTATATTTTTTCCTTGTCCCTTTAATTTTAAATTGGTTTATGAAACTTACTGTGCAAACTCAGGTTTTACAATGGTTATATGAATACTTTATTTAAATATGTCTTGATTAAGCTAATTAAGATATCCAGTTATGGTGGTTCCAAGTGTATTGTTTGTTTACTTAAATAAAAAAATGTAACAATTGATTTCTGGTATACTACATACCAGGAAGTTTTAGCAAATTGAAACAAGGGTTTAAAATATAGAATATGAAAAGCACACCTACAATTCAACAACCAAAAGATAAACAAACCAACTAAAAACTGGCTGCATGACAGTGGTGACAGTAGGTATCCTCATCTTGTTCCCAATCTTAGGGGGACAGCTTTCAGTCTCTCCCTATTGAGAACATTGCTGGCTATGTGTTTTTCATATATGTCCATTATCATATTGAGGAAGATTCATTCGATTCTTACCTTTTGAAATGCTTTTATCAAGAAAGGATGTTGAATCTTGTCAAATGCCTTTTTTCAGTGTGAATCAAGATGATCATGTAATTCATTATTGTGTGTAGTATTTAATTGATTTTTTTGTGTTGAACCACCTTTGCATGCCTGCAATAAACCCCACCTGGTCATGGTGTATAATTCTTTTGATATCCCATTAGATTTGATGTGCAAGTATTTTTTTTTAGAATTTTTGCATCTATATTCATTAGAGAGATTGGCCTATAGTTTTCCTTTCTTGTAGTTTCATCAGGTTTTCATATTAGAGTGATATTTGCTTCACAGAATGAGTTAGGTAGTATTCCCTTTTCTTCAATGTTCTGTTAGAACAATGTTTGAACAGAAATGGTGTTAAATTCTCCTTGACATGTTTGATAAAATTCCCCTCTGAAGCCATCTGGCCCTGGACTTCTCTTTGGAGGGAGGTGTGCCATTTTGAAAGAATTTATGTACCCTAGAAAAGCCATGTTTTAATCCCAATCAATCTTGTGGCAGCAACCATTTCTTCTAATCCCTATTCAACACTATAGGTTGGAACCTTGATTAGGTTATCTCCATGGAGATATGACTCACCCAATTGTGGGTATTAACTTTTGAATACAGGGGGATGTGACTCCACCCATTCCAGGTGGGTCTTCATTACTTTACTGGAATTCTTTAAAAGAGGAAGCATTTTGGAGAAAGCTTGAGAATGACAAGAGCAAGAATAGACACGAGAACTACAGAGTCCACCAGCTAGCGACCTTTGGATGAAAAGGAGAATGTCCCTGGGGGAGCTTCATGAAGCAAGAGAACTGGAAAGGAAGCTAATAGACATCCCCATGTTGCCACATGCCTTTCCAGTTGAGAGCAAGACCCTGAACTTTATTGGCCTTTCTTGAGTGAAGGTAACCTCTTATTGGTGCCTTAATTTGGACATTTTTATAGACTTGCTTTAATTGGGATGTTTCCTCAGCCTTAGAACTGTAAACTAGCAACTTATTAAATTCCCCCTTTTGAAAGCCATTCCACTTCTGGCATATTACATTCTGGCAGCTAGCAAACTAGAACAGGAGGTTTTTGATAATTGATTGAATATCTTTACTTGTGATTGGTTTGTTGAGGTCTTGAGGACATAATGCTGAATGAAATAAGTCAGAAACAAAAGGACAGATATTGTATGATTTCACTAATATGAAGTAACTAGAATATATAAACTTAAACTATTACAAGATAGAATATAGGATACCTAAAAATAGACAGAAGTTAGAGTTGGAAAGTGGGAACTGAGTATTTTCAGAATGTATAGTGAAGTTGAACTTAAAATGTTTGGAAACAGAGATGGGGTGTGGGTAACTCATCAGTGGAAATATAAGGAATAGTGTTCTATTGTAGGTGATTTGGGATCAAGGTAATTGTTTAGAGTAATGAATGCTACTGATTAATATGACAAATTTAGATAAGTACTTGCATGAACTGGTACAAATGTACAGAACTGGTTCAAAGAATTAATAATAGAGTGGCATGTGGGGGGTAATACCTATTGCAAGCTATGGACTATAGTTAGCAGAATTACCTTAAAAGCTTTTTATCAACAATTGGTACCACACCAACACTGGGGTCAATAATAGGGGAAGATAAGCAATATGAGGTGTTTGGGTTTTCTTTTATGTGGCTATCTGATAATTTTCTTTTTGGAGTAATGAAAATGGTCTAAAAGTGAGTATGATCATGACTGTACAACTAAGTCATGATACTTGAGATACTGATGGTATAATTTGTATCAACTATAGGATAAATCAATATATCTCAATAAAATCTGCAAAAAATGGGCAAAGATGTTGACTAGATATTTCTCCAAAGATGACATGCAAACGGCCAATAAGCACATGAAAAGATGCTCAATATCACTAGCTATCAGAACAATGCAAATCAAAACCACAGAGATATCATCTCACATCTACGAGAATGGCCATTATCAAAAAACCATAAAACTACAAGTGCTGGAGAGGATGTGGAGAAATAGGTACACTCATTCACTGCTGGTAGAAATGTAGAATGGTGCACCCACTTGGGGAGGCAGTATGGTGGTTCCTCAGGAAGTTAAGTATAGAACTGCCATATAAGCAAGCAATTACATTACTAGCTATATACTTAGAGGAACTGGAAGCAGGGATACAAATGAATATTGAACACCAAAGTTTAGTGTGGCATTATTGATGATTGCCAAGAGATGGAAACAGCCCAAATGTCCATCAAAATATGAGTGGAAAACAAACTGCGCTATATACATATGATGGAATACTATGCAGCTGTAAGACAGAATAAAGCATGCAACAACATGGATAAACCTTGGGGACATTATGTTAAGTGAAATAAGCCAGAAACAAAAGGACAAATGTTATATGGTCTTACTAATATAATATGAACTAACTATATGAATAAACTCTGAGAGTTAAGTTGAGAACACAGATTATCAGTAAATAGAAAGAAGGTAGAATTTGTGCATTGATATGACAGAGTACAGAACGTTCAACAGGACCGATTGCAAAGATCCAGAGTTGGAAAGGACAATACTATGTGATGGTTGCACAATATTGGAAGTATAATGGACAAAACTGAATGTGAGTATGGTTGAAAGAGGAAGGCTAGGGGCATGTATAACATCAGGATGAAAGATATAGGATAAAAACTTGGACTATATAACATAGCAAAACCTAGAGTGGACAATCTTGGTGATTCAATACACAAATATAAGAAAGTTTATACTTGAGGAAAAACAATTGAATGTCACCATTGCAAGGTGTTAAAAACTGGGATGGTATATGGATAAAATATAAGCAATGCAAACTAGGGTCTACAGTTAACAGTAACATTGTCATATTCTTTCACTAAGTGTAACAAGGACAATACACCAAAGCTAAATGTCAGTAAGAGGGGCATATAAGGAAGGGTATGAGTTTCTTGTTGTTGTTTTTATTTTTCTTTCTTGTTTTCTCCTCTTCATCTTTCTTTGTTTAAGAAATTGAAATGTTCTTATGTAGAGCCTAACTGTAATTATAGTGGGAACCGCTGATTGTACACTTAGGATTAATTGTATGTGTGCGAACAAAACTTTTTAAAAATAAACAGAAGGGTACAAGTGCTGGAGAGGAGGTGAAGAGAGAGATATACCTATTCACTGTTGGTAGGAAGGTAGAATGGTACAGCCCCTCTTGGAGGACAGTGTGGTGTTCCAGAGGAGGCTAGGTACAGGGTCACCACATGATCCTGCAACCCTGTAGTTCAGGTTGGTATTTAAAGGAACTGAGAGTGGAGACATGAATGGACATTTGCACACTGGTGTTTATGGCAGCAGTGTTCCTGTTATTCAATGTATGGAGGTGGCCTAAGGGTACATTGACTTAGGAACAGAAAGGGGAACTGTTGTGTATACACACAATGGAAGGTTGAGTGGCTGCTAGAAGGGATGTAATGGTGAGGCATGCAACTAGGTAAATGAACCTTGAGGACATTATGTCGAGTGAAATAAGCCATAAACAAAATGAAAAAATATTGTAAGGCCTCACTAACATGAACTATAATATGCAACTCTGAGAATTGAATTTGAGAGAACCGGTTATCAGGGGATAGAACATGGGCAGAGATTGGGCAATTGATGATTAAGGAATACAGAATATTTGATAAAACTTATTGTAAAG
This sequence comes from Myrmecophaga tridactyla, assembly GCA_004026745.1. Taxonomy (NCBI): domain Eukaryota; kingdom Metazoa; phylum Chordata; class Mammalia; order Pilosa; family Myrmecophagidae; genus Myrmecophaga; species Myrmecophaga tridactyla. The sequence goes on from PVIY010011665.1 coordinate 41,693, forward strand.
GTTCCTAGATTGTATTCTCTAACAGAAGTCACATCTATTCCTGAGTCTTAACTGTTATTTCTAAGTTCTGAGAAGCTGAGCTCTATTATACAACCTGGTCATTCCTTGGAACTTTGGGTGTCTGTGTGACACTTAAGATGCAGAATTAGAATATCTAATTGAAGTCTACATCTAATAACCCATTATTAGGTATTTACTTGGAAGAATTTCAAGCAGGGACACGAATGGGCATTTGCATACAGATGTTTATGGCAACATTACTCACAACCTGCAATGGATAGAGGTGACCTAAGGGTACAAAGACTGATGATTGGAAGGGCAAACCATGGTGTATACATACGATGGAATATTGAGCAGCTACTGGAAGGAATGAGATCACATGCATGGAATTAGGTGAATGAATCTTGAGGACATTATGTCAAGTAATATTGTAGCGCAAAAACCAGGAATGAGGCCACAGGCCTCCAGGAATGTTCCGCGAAATTAGAACAGGCCAAGACTAAGGGTCCGCAGTTTTGGGAAGCAAGGGATTTATTGGCTCGTGTGCACGGAGCTCAGTTGAGTCACCTCGAAAGTCTGAGCCCTGAACAAAAGGCAACATTGGCTTTTATAGACACTATTACATGCTAGAGATAGGGCAAGCTTAATATGGCAAACAGCAACATTAAAAGAAAGATAATTGGCCAGTTTAAGGAGCGAAGCAGCTGAGCTGCTGGGGAGAGGTCCCTATCCCAGGAATGCATCTTATCTCATCGGTCTGTAGTTACACCCATTCCTGGTGGCTAGATGAGGAGGTCCCTATCCCAGGAATGTGTCTTATCTTTATTGCCTACAGTTTCATCCGTTCCTGGAGGTCAGGAGTGGGGTTCTCTATCCCAGGAATGTGTTTTATCTCACTTGCCTGAAGTTTCATCCATTCCTAGAGGTCAGGAGAGGGGGTCTGGGGTTTTCTAGAGAAGGCAGCCGAATAAGAAAAAGAAAAGGGGGGGCTGTTTGCTACATTTCCCCCCTTTGATGCTTACCCCTACTTAATAGGGAGGGGTTATGGCATCACTTTAAATTTAACGGTTTGTACATTTTCATTAGGAGGATTTGTGCTGTGGCTCACTGGGTTACAGTATTTTCAATGAATTTGATGAGGGCTCTGATTACACAGGGACATACAGTGATTAGAATTAATAGGGTAAATAGGGAACTGGCTAGCGGCAGGATCCAGTTAGCCCAGGTTTTGGGGTCCCAATTCCACCAGGTGTCTAATTTTTTGTACCGGTTTCGGATCTGCTCTCTAAGTTCCCGAACCTTAGCAGCAACTATGCCAGACTGGTTTACAAAATAACAGCACTCTTCCCCTAAGAAGATACATGTCCCTCCCTTTTCTGTGGTAAGTCTAAGGCTCTTCAGTTCTGCAAGGCCACTGCTGCCAGGGAGTTTAATTGGTAATCTGCCACTTGCTCTAAGTCTTCATTCAGTTCTTGAGACAGCTTGTAATAGAAGCTTACAGAGGATCCCAGTCCTGCCACTCCTGCTCCTATGCCTGTGGCAATGCCAGCCCCAGTAAAGCTGAAGCAAGCACGGCCCTTTCTGGTCACCTATTTTCCCTGCTGCCTGGGTCTTAGGGCTTGCTTAAACTCCCTTTCAGTGTAACCAGATACTTCTGGAGTTAAGTAAACTGGGTGCAACTTCCTGTCCAGTTGGCTTCTAGACACCTATAAGCAGGGCTTCTACATAAATAGAACACCCCAGAGAAACTGCACTGTATTTTGTCAACCGGGAAGGTCTGGTTTCTGATACATAGGTGGGCAGGGATGGTTCACAGTGACTTGCTGTCTGATGAAGGGCGCCCCTGGAGACACGTTAAATTATTCCCTGAGACTGCTAACCAAATACCCTGGGCAACTGGGCCAGAAAGTACAGTTTGGCCTTCAGCTAGCGATTGTATATAGTTTGAGTGGATTGAGAAGGGACACCTATAAAAGCACTCCTTGCAAGGGGAAGGCACAGCCAGCATGCATTAAGCTGTGTACTGGCATTATGGAGGAGTGCATAGGTTCCACTCAGCACGCGGGTTATTTGGCATGCAGGATTCATAGACTGGCTGAGACGGTCAAGCCCTGTGAGGTTTGCTTGCTTACACTTAGGACCTTGCACTAGCAACACAAGCTGTTCTTTAACTTTTTCAACCTTTTGTTTCCAGACTTGATCCTGAATTCCTCCCCCATCATTTATGCCTACACGTGTATAGTAGGTCCAGCAGGCAGGCTGCCCGGCCCTCCCATTGGTCCCACAGTTTCCCCCATACTTAACATTACCGTCCATTATTTGGTTTTGTCTGGGCCTATGCAAAGTTTGGGTTTGGAAACAGTGTAACAGGATCTGACATGTAGGTTTGGGCAGAAAAATACTTTGATTTACTTGTCCCTCTATAACAGTTGTTGCAGGGTGGGAGGCTACTGCTATGAGAGACCCTAGAAGGGCATACAGGACAAGATACAGATACACAGGTAGGTTAGAGCAATCAGGACATTTTACAGCAAATTCCAGTCTTGGGGAGCTACTGCTGCTAACCCTATATGAAATAATAGAGTGAGAAGCCCAATCGGGAGCAGGAGCCAACAATTCATTTAGCAACATAAGGACTACTGGGGGCTGTGACTAGGGAAACACAGGGGAGTTTAGGGGGTGCACTTGAAGTACAGGAGCACTTATGAGGGGAGGGAGGGGATACTCAGGCTGGTTTGCAGCTCTCAAGCTTCGGCCACGCAGAGATCAGTCAGATTCTGGGGATGACTGAAGCAGGGCTTGATGATTTCCTTGAGCTTTGGCTGTGCATAGATCAGTCAGCTTCCAGGGGGTGACTGAAGCAGGGCTTGACAATCTCCTCAAGCTTCGGCCGTGCGTGGGTCAGCTGATTCCGGTTGTGCAGGAGGGGGACGTGATGGCTTCCAGAGAATGACGTGGGTCGGGTGTCCAAGGACAGGGGTACACTCCCAGGGGTCATCTGCTGTGGCTCTCTTGACCCAGGAGTGATGGATCCATGGAATGATGTCTGCGACTTTGACAGTTGTAGGGGTAGCTAAGACAACACAATAAGGGCCTCTCCATTGAGGCTGGAGGGAGCCTTTTTCCAGTCTTTGATCCACACTAAATTCCCTGGCTCGAATTCATGTATGGAAGGGTAGATGCTGAGGGGTTTGGGCACTGCCTCCAATGCTTTCCCTTTTAACTCATTCAGGACCTGTCTCAGCTGCACTACATGTTGATTTAAACTTAGATTTCCAATTTTTTTGAGGTTTCCCTGTAGAACCCTAGTAAGGGGTGGCGGCCTTCCATATATTAATTCAAAGGTAGAGAATCTCATTTTTTTTAATCAGGGCAGACCTGATTGTAAATAAAGCTATAGGGAGCACCTGTACCCAGGTCAGTTTTGCTTCTTGGCAGATCTTCCTTAATTGTCCCTTTAGAGTTCGATTCATTCGCTCCACTTTCCCACTGAGAAGGGACACCTATAAAAGCACTCCTTGCAAGGGGAAGGCACAGCCAGCATGCATTAAGCTGTGTACTGGCATTATGGAAGGGTGCATAGGTTCCATTCAGCACGCGGGTTATTTGGCATGCAGGATTCATAGACTGGCTGAGACGGTCAAGCCCTGTGAGGTTTGCTTGCTTACACTTAGGACCTTGCGCTAGCAACACAAGCTGTTCTTTAACTTTTTCAACCTTTTGTTTCCAGGCTTGATCCTGAACTCCTCCCCCATCATTTATGCCTACATGTGTATAGTAGGTCCAGCAGGCAGGCTGCCCGGCTCTCCCATTGGTCCCACAGTTTCCCCCATACTTAATATTACCCGTCCATTATTTGGTTTTGTCTGGGCCTATGCAAAGTTTGGCTTTGGAAACAGTGTAACAGGATGTGACATGTAGGTTTTGTGGCCAGTAAGCAGTGTGGAGTTTCCAAGTTATCTGTAAAGCCTTTGCCAGTTTTTGAAGGGCTTCAGCCACAAAAGTGGGGCCATTGTCAGAGCCAATGGTAAGTGGCATCCCGTACTGAGGAATGATTTCCTTCAGGAGGGCTCGTGCTACTTCCTGTGTAGTTTCTGAACATGTGGGATATGCTTCTACCCATCCTGAGTAGGTGCAAACAAATACCAGAAGGTATTGATATCCCTGGGCCCGCGGCAGTTCTGTGAAATCCACCTGTAGATTTTTGAATGGGCTGAGGCCAGCCAGCTGGTTGTTCAGACCCCATAGTTTTGTGCTGGGCTGCTTGGCATTGTTCTTTTGACAGGTATTACATCTTTTGCATGCTAGTTTCACCCAGGAGGGAAGCCTAGGTATGTAGAGGTGAGCACTCAGGCTGGTGGTAAGAGCTTTTTACCCGAAGTGAGTCTGGTGATGGATATGCCATATGAAAGGCCATGCTAAGTTTTCAGGAATTACAATGCATCTGTCTGTAATATCCACCATCCCTCATGACTCACTTTTCCTTCCTTGCATAGCCAGTAGCTTTCCAGCTTTGAGTAGGTTGGTGTCTTCTTCCACCACTGTAATGGATGGGGGATGAGAAGGGCGGGTGACAAGCAGATTGTCTTTTGGGGGAAGCATTAGGTGCCCTAGTATTGCCTGCTTGGCAGCTGAATCTGCTTTTCAGTTGCCTCTTGCTGTTAAGGAGTTGCCTTTTTGATGACAGCAGCCCACACCGCTTCCAGCAGAGCTAGAACTTCTGGTCCATATTTGACATGCTTTCCCCCGGCTGTCATTAGTCCCTGCTCTTTGTATAATGCCCCGGGTACATATAGGGTTGTGAATGCATACTCTGAGTCAGTATAAATATTAGCTTCCTGTCTTGCTGTTAATTGTAGACCCCGGGTGAGCACTATAAGCTCAGCTTTCTGGGCTGATGTTCCTGAAGGCAGGACTTCTGCCTCTAAAATGTCTGCCAAAGTAACAATGGCATATCCAGCATAATGCACTCCATCTTTTATCATACTGCTCCCATTGGTGAACAGTTCGATGTCAGGACGTTTTAATGGTTGGTCTTTAAGGTCAGGTCAGCTGGAGTAGACTTCGTCTACAGTTTCCACGCAGTCGTGTTCTGGGGCTCCTGGCCCCATGGGCAGCAGGGTGGCTGGGTTGAGGGTCTGACAGCCACCAAGCTGTAAGTTTGGAGTTTCACATAAAGTAGCATGGTACTTAGTGAACCTTGCATTTGATAGCCAGAGATGCCCTTTTTGTTCCATGAGGCTGGTGACTGAGTGGGGGACCAGTACTGTTAGCTTCTGCCCAAATGTGAGCTTCCTGGCTTCGTGGACCAGGAGGCAGTGGCTGCAACAGCTCTTAGGCAAGAGGGCCACCCTAGTGCTACGTTGTCTAGCTGTCTGGAGAGATAGGCAACAGGCCTTTTCCATGATCCAAGGGTTTGGGTTAAAACACCAATGATTATTCCTTCCTGCTCATGGACAAACAAGGTGAAAGGTTTTTCTAAGTCCAGGAGACCTAAACTTGGGGCTTGTATGAGCAACATTTTTAGACACTGAAAAGCATGCTCCTGCTCAGTTCCCCATTGGAATGGGTCCCAATCGCCCCCCTTAGTGGCTTCACAGAGGGGCTTGGCTAAGAGTGTATAGTTCAGAATCCAGACCCTGCAGAACCCGGTGGCTCCTAAAAATTCTCTAATTTGCTTTTGGGAGGTTGGTGCAGGGATTGTACAAACTACCCGCTTGCGCTGTGGCCCCAGGCTTCAGGCATATACAGAAACTGGTGTGACACAGAGTGGCCCCCAATGCTGCACTCTCTGTCTTTTAGGAACAGCCTCCTTCATACTATACCCGTGGCACCCACAATGTCTATCATTCGACCAGAAGATGGGCAAGTATTCTCCAGGGACTGAGTCACTACAGAGTGCTCAGCACCAGTATCCACCATGATGTTCATTGTTTGGTCCCCTAATTTCACTTCGACCATGGGTTCCCAGGGGCCTAAAAATATGTAACTTGGTCTGTCCTAGTCGGAGAGTTCATCAGCAACCACAGCAATGGTGTCGGGGTCCAGACGAGGTCTGGGGCTAATGTTCTGCCTCCTTCTACCTACTAGTGAGGTGGTTTTATTGTGACACTCATTCTTCCAGTGCTCCTCTTCTTCGCAATAAGCACAATAATTCTGACCTAAGGGCACTCAGGTTTGCCACATTTTTCTCGATTGGGGCCCTTGATCTTGCTTCTCAAAGGCAGCAGCAATTATTTGAGCTTTCTCCCTGAATTCTCACTTCCTTTCTTTAGCTTCTACCTGGTCCCAATTGACAAATACCTTTGTGGCCACCTCTATCAGTTGACTTGTGTTCATGCCTCCAAACCCACCTAGCTTCTGGAG
>PVIY010011665.1:48158-64625 GCA_004026745.1 Myrmecophaga tridactyla
TCAGAGGCTCATCTGGCTTTTGCAAGACCTCTTTGACCTTGGTCATGTTGGTGGCCTTTTGGCTGCCTTTCTGGAGGCCCTGGAGTAGGGCCTCGCAGAACCATTAGAGGGACTGAAACCCCACATCAGTGTTTGGGTCCCATTCTGGGTCCTCTCCTGGAAAACTGCGGGCAGCATATTGGGCTGGGTCTAGGGTGCCATTGGGGGTGCTTTCCTCCAGGTGTTTCCACGCTGCCACTACCAGGCACCAATGCTCCTCAGAGCTGAGGAGAGTTACAAGTAGCTGGTTGCAGTCAGGCCAGGTGGGCTGGTGGGTCTGGACAATGGACTGGAACAGGTCAATCATCGTCTGGGGCCTCTCAGTGTAGGACGGCGTATGATTCTTCCAGTTTAGCAAGTCAGTAGAAGTGAAGGGGACATATACAAAGTTTCTTCTCCCTTCCTGAAAGTCTCCCGGGCATCGACATAGGGAGGTCCTTGGGTCTCTCTCAGAGGCATTAAGGGTGTGGCTGTGGGTGGAGCGGCCACACCCGGCCGGGGCCGCAACTGCCACGGCTTGGGGGGTCCAGGGATGGCTGGGCTCAGCGGAGCCTCAGGAGAAGCCTCTGGGCTGCTGGGGTTTCAAGGGTTGCTGTGGAGGAGGTTGGCTTGGCCATGGATATTGGTGGTACGAAGTAAGGTGGGGGGTTTTCTTCTTCTTCTGGTGGTCTGGATAAAACTGGAAACTTGGGCTTGTTACCTGGTTTCTTGTGGGATTTCTCCACTACCTGGGCGAGAAGCACCTGGGAATGTCCATCAAAGCAAGTCTTTATCCACTCTGGCTTCTCCTTTGCGACCTCCAGTCAGGTGGCAATGTAGGGAAACTGATCTGGGCGTCCAGGCATCCCTGACACTATACTATAAACTGCTTTTACTTTCTCTAATTCAAAAGTTCCCTCAGACGGCCAATCTAACCCCAAGGGTGGGCCATTCTAGCCTACAGAATTTCCTGAGTTGACCGGGGGTCAGCTTGACTCCCCAATCATCAGTAAAAGCCTCCTTAAAGTTGGACATCATGCACCATAAGGGTGTCTTTACTAGATTCCTCCCCCATATCAGCAGAGCCAACAGTTAGGGAGAAGGGTGTACAGACAAACAACAAAGGGATTTTAGACAACTTAGCGCTTCGTTAGGCCTGGCCATTCCCCTAGCGGGGACGTTGGGCACCTCTTGGCTTTGGTGGTCCAGTATAACCCCCCGGCCAGCCCCCCTTTCAGGGTTGCCCACCCTTAACCGTATGAGGATCGCCACGGACTCACAGAATCTGAACTCACTCATGGCCTGGTGCTCAGCTCCTGTGGCCCAGGACTACCATTTCCTTACTCAGTCACGCACATTCAATCAACACTCCTCCAGCACCACCCTTCCCAAAACCGAATTTGAAGACTTCCATTTCCCCTGGTCCTCCAGATGGAGAACGGTACTCGGAGAGTCTTGGGGGTTGATCAGGCCCCCCTTCCACTCAGGCCCCTGGCCTTCTACGAGTGGGCTGAAACCTGACACACTCGAGTGCTTATTGGTCAGACGGGTGGTGCTCCTGATGCTTGGTTCCTGAAACTGTCCCGGATTCGTCACCACTCTGGCAGTGACGAGCACCCTGGCCAGGGAGGTCAGGAGTCCAAAAGACGGGAAGATTCCGGTGCCGGCACTGGATTCCATTGGGTCTCTGGTCTGGGTGCTGCTGCCGCCATGGGCGAGGAAGGCAAGAACATCGCTGCCTTTTAGATCCCGGATGAGTCCCCAGAAATGTAGTGAGAAAACCAGGAATGAGGCCGCAGGCCTCCAGGAACATTCTGTGAAATTAGAACAGGCCAAGACTAAGGGTCCACAGTTTCGGGAAGCAAGTGATTTATTGGCTCGTGTGCATGGGGCTCAGCCAAGTCACCTCGAAAGTCTGAGCCCCAAACAAAAGGCAACATTGGCTCTTATAGGCACTATTACATGCCAGAGATAGGGCAAGCTTAATGTGGCAAATAGCAACATTAAAGGAAAGATAATTGGTCAGTTTAAGGCATGAAGCAGGTTACAGAAGTAGATGAGCTTTTAGGGGAGGGGTCCCTATCCCAGGAATGCATCTTATCTCCTTGGTCTGCAGTTATATCCATTCCTGGAGGCTAGAGGAGGGGGTCCCTATCCCAGGAATGTGTTTTATCTTTATTGCCTGCAGTTTCATCCATTCCTGGAAGTCAGGAGTGGGGGTCTCTATCCCAGGAATGTGTTTTATCTCACTTGCCTGCAGTTTCATCCATTCTTAGAAGTCAGCAGAGGGGGTCTGGGGTTTTCTACAGAAAAGGCAGCCAAATAAGAAAAAGCAAAAGGGGGGGGCTGTTTCCTACAAAATAAGCCAGAAACAAAAGGAAAAATAATGTATGGTTTCATTAATATAAACTAAGTATAATGAGCAAACTCTGAGAACTGAATTTGAGTGCATAGGTTATCAGGGGTTAGAAAGTAGGCAGAGACTGGGCAATTGATGATTAAGGAAAATGGAATGTTCGATAAGGCCCAGTGTAAAGGTCCCTAGATTGTAAGCTCTTACAGGAGTCACATCTATTCCAGAGTTTTAACTGTTATTTTTTTACATTTTGAGATGCTGTGCTCTTTGTGTATAATCTGGTAGTTCCCTGGAAACTTAGGTATCTGCGTTACACCTTAGACTCAGAGTTAGAGTGCTATAACTCTGAAAATAAGCACTACTCCACACAGCAACTGTTAAAGAGGCTGAAAAAGAGATCAGACTTCAATTAGAAATATGAATGAAATGGATCTGGTTAGGACTAAGATGAATCAGAATATAGGGTAAAGGATGATATTTTCTATATTTTAAAACTTCAACTACTGTTTGAGACCAAAGGAAGAGATGTTTATTTTGTCCAAAATTTTCTGTAGCCCACTATTTTATTTAACCAGTCTGGTCAGTTTCTTTAAACAACTTAATTGCATGGAACCTAGAATAGGGAATGAGATCTTACTATTCTGTACAGGTTAGTGTAATACCTAGATACATTCCAGAGTACTGTGAGCAGAAAATAAAAAAGTATTTGCAAAGTCTCCTCGAGGGACTGGGGAAAATTGTGGAACTATTTAACTTCCCCACCTGGGACTACTGCTACTCTCTCAAGCATCAGTGATTCCCAATTTCATAAACCAACCCCTTGATCTTGAGGTGGGCCTTTAGGAAACTTATTTCTGCAAATGGTGAAGCTGGGCCTGCTTGAATTATCCCTAAGAGTCACCCCAGAGAGCCTCTTTTGTTGCTCAGATGTGGCCTCTCTCTTTAAACCAACCCTGCAAATAGACTCACTTACCCAACCCAACTACATGGGACATGACTCCTAGGGATGAGCATGGCCCTGCCATCATGGGATTGAGAATGACTTCTTGACCAAAAGGAGGACAAGAAGTGGAACAAAATAAAATAAAGTTTTATTGGCTAAGAGATTTCAAATAGAACCAGGAGGTTATTCCGGAGGTTACTTTTATGCAACTTTAGCCAAATATTGCACAATACCACAGTATGCCAAACCCTAACCAACAGTATTCCTGAAAACCTGAGGGAGTATCCTGACCTCTATCTTAGTCTCTTGATAAGGTTTTCTTAGTAAGTCTATTTTTCAGAAACCTAAGCCTCCAGAGTGATACTATGCCAGATAGGCCCCTAACTCCAGAGATACTGGCATCTCCAAAAATATCAGTTTCATTCTTCTACCCCATTAGGTCAACACCTCTTTCCGGCATAGAGAATTTAAAATAGCCATTGCCCAGATATCCTTGAAGACTGAAAGATCAAATGAGAGGGAGGAGGTATAATTAAGACATTAGGATTTAACAAATGACTGTGACTTCTGACTCGTTATAAAGTTATTTCCTTTTAATGTCCAGTGTTTGCGAATAGCCAGGAGGAAATTCCTGCAGTTGTTGAATTGTAATCCAGTAGCCCTGGTCTTTGATAATGATTGTTACAGTCTATTAAAAAAAAATCAGTTGTTTGTATTTGTGTGGATCTATCTCTACATATTTTGTTCTGTTCTATATACATATATATACAAATATATATGAAAATACTGACTATACTACACTGTATTAGTTAATCTACCTCTTGTTTAAGTCTTAAAATTGGGTAATTATTAATAAAATTGGATAGAGTCCAATACTAATGATCAATAAGAGGGTGGGTAAAGTATATGGGATGTCTGGGGTTTTCTTTTTTCTTTTTTCTGGAGTAATATAAATGTCCTAAAAATGATCATGGTGATGAATGTACAACTATGTAATGATACTGTGAACAATAGATTGTATACTTTGGATGGATTATATCATACGCGAGTATATCTCATTAAAATTACATTTAAAATAAATAAATAATTAAAAAAGAAAACATACACAAGGAAATGTTAAATCTCATGGCCACCATAAGGAGTGTGGAAGCAAGGGTGGAAAGGAGCTGAACAAGATTGGGAGTGGTAATCTTTCACTATTAACAAATTTTCCTTTAAATGGAATACAGCTCTAGATATACTGGAATCTCCAAAGCAGTAAGAAGGGGGAAATATATTGTTCTAGTTTGCTAGCTGCTGGAATGCAATATACCAGAAATGGAATGGCTTTTAAAAAGGGAAATTTAATAAGTTGCTAGTTTACAGTTCGAAGGCTGAGAAAATGTCCCAATTACAACAAGTCTATAGAAATGTCCAATCAAAGGCATCCAGGGAAAGATACCTTGGTTCAAGAAGGCCGATGAATTTCAGGGTATCTCTCTCATCCAAGAAGGCACATGGTGAACACAGTCATGGTTTCTCCCTTGGCTGGAAGGGCACATGACAAGCACAGTGTCATCTGCTATTTTTCTCTCCTGGCCTCCTGTTTCATGAAGCTCCCCGGGAGGTGTTTTCCTTCTTCATCTCCAAAGTGCTGGCAGTGCTGGCTGATGGACTCTCTGTTTCATGGTGCTGCACTATTCTCTGCTCTCTCTGAATCTCTTTCATTCTCCAAAATGTTTCCTCTTCTATAGGACTCCAGAAACTTATCAAGACCCACCCAAATGGGTGGAGACATGTCATCACCTAATCCAGCTTAACAACCAATCTTGATTAAATCACATCTCCGGGGAGATGATCTGATTACATACAGATCAAACATACAGTATTGAATAGGGATTATTCTGCCTTTATGAAATGGGATTTTGATGAAAACATGGGTTTTCTAGGGGCCATATTTCTCTTCAAACCAGCACATATATATAGGCAGTTGTTTTTGGAATGGAGCCTCGCATTCCTGAAAAGCTTTATAGAAGGGGGTATATAATAAATGGCCCTTGCCAAGGTCATCTGCCTGTGTGGATCCATTAGGCTCTATTTCTGACAAATGGACTTCCATTAAGGAGGAACCAATGGGAAAGTGTATCTGGGACCAAAGGATATGAGCCAGGATCTCAACCACATTGCTTTCTGACCAGACATGGCCCCTATTAATTAATTCTGCTGGTTCCATAAGTCATCACCCCATGCTAGTGAAGGGGGACAAGGCAAAATGCCCCTGCACTGCAATATTTCTTAGATGATTCCTAAAGACCTAACTAGACAAGGCTACCACCAAGGTCCACGCTTGCTTCCTGTGCCCATACCACTTGGAACTCTGGCTGTCTGCCTGGTTGTGCCTCTGAACTTACCCCCCACATACATATATCTTTTTGCCAACAAGACAACATTGTCATCAAAGTACTCTAATGCCTCACTAAATGCCAAAATCATACTGAGGACTCATGGAGATAGACACAATGTGGGGCACCCCACAGACCAGGAGTAAAGAGGGACATGCAAATGAAAATGAAAGACTGCTCCAGAGGCCCTCACACATCTTACATGGCAGCACGTCACTCTCTGTTAAGCTTTGGATGGACTCAGTGATCACACAGGCTACAGGTTGGCACCCCATTACAGCAGAACAAAACTGCTTCTGAAAAACACCTTTGGCTGAAATGCTCCAGTTTGGGAACCACAGTTGAGACCTGTTTCCCTTTGCTTTCTCTTCTTATAACTGACCACACAATAACAGGTTTCTGAAAAAAACAGGACTGATTCCAAAAACTTTCCTATATCCTGAGATGCACAAAGGTAAATCCACAACAGACCCCTCTCTGGCCACACACAGCAAATTCATAGTCAAATCACAGCGTGATGTTATTTGTTTCCTTTCTGAGCATGTTAAAATACTCACAATGGAAAGGATAAATATAGTTATAAAGTAAAGATCTCCTTCCACTGCCACCCCTTTCTTGCACAGGCAGAGCAGTAGCCTCATAACCATGTGGGCATATACATAATTCATGATGTATGGGCCCCACAGAAATTCAAAAGTTGAGGGAATTAATGACTTTTTTCATTCCACATAAAAGGACAGACATTTCTGTAAGACTCAGATCTTCATGTTCTAACAAGACACTTTGCTATGAGCAAGTTGAGTATCCCATCCCATGGTTGAAAAACAATGTATCTCACCTCTGGAGGGATGATTTTAGTGTCTTTTCCCATTAAGCTATTCTATATAGTAGAGGTGAATGATATCCCTTTTCACAAACTCCTGTGCTCAGGTGTGAAAGCAATTTTTCATGATCTCAGCAGCATGAGTAAATGCACCCTAAAGGCCACATTCTTTGAATTTTCCCATTGATTTTTCTAAAGTTTTCTGCATAAAAACTATACTCCAAATCGCAGCCCTGGATCTCAAGCTTCAGGTGGTTTGATTCTACCAGGCCTGCTCAGTCTCTAGGTATGCCGCTGAGGTCCATGGGAAAAGAAAAAGACCTTGGGACAAATTGGTAAATGTGGCAAATGTTCGCTGCTGCTTGCTCTGTTGCCTTGGCTCACATCTTCTCTTGTAACATATAGAAGGTTTCAAGTCTGTTAGAGTCCATTATGTCCTTCTGGTCCTTCGTGGCTCTCTGGACTTTCAAATAGGCTTATAAACATTCACTTAACACACAATGAAATCTAAAGTCTCCATTTTTCTGAGATATTTATGACATATTTCGGATTAGTTTCAAACCTCAAACAAAGGCCTTTGCACCATCTAAGCAAAAGCAGGGACTAGGCAAAGTGGCAGGAAGATGGTAGAGTAGGATAGGTTGAGTTCACCCCTACACCACTGAACACCTACAGAAGGGAAAGAAAAACAACAGGGAGAGCAATTCTAGGTATGCATGACCTGAGAGGGACTTTTATATAGGGAGGGTCCGGATGAAAAACTGGAGAAATTATGATTGAGAGGATAGGGAGACTTTACTCAGACATGACTGCATCTGGGACAGGCTGCAACACACAAGCCAGAGTGGGTGCCAAAGAGCAGTGCCCTCTAACACCAGTACTTCGGCAGCTACTTTGGGAGATCTTCCCTCTCAGCTCCACAGCCAGGAGCTCCCATGGGAAACCTAGAAACCATTAGATGTGGCTTACCTATACACAGAGACCTTACTGAAGGGGCACAGAGCCTACACCCCACCATGAAGCAGGCTGCGGTGGGCACCTGGCTTTGGGGGAGGTTGAGGACCCTCCAACAGGAGGAGGGGAAGAAACAGAAACAGTTGATCTGACAATTGCCAGCAAAAATGGCACTATGGAACCTACTACCTCTAACCTTTTTCCATGGAGGCCCAGATCATTCATATCATGTACAGGTGGAGAGACAGGAATGAAGGAGCAAGCCATACTGCAGTACCAGGAAATCCCAGGATGGCTGTGGGCAGGGGAATTTGAAACCTTCATGCCCATAGCCTAAGGTCATATAACACAGAAATCTGGGAACCACTAGACCCATCGTGCCCACAAGCAGATTTTCCACTGAGGTGCACAATGCACAACTCCTAATCCCAGGGTTGGCAACATTCAGTGTACATGGAGACCTCTGGCCTTAACTAGCTTTGCACCTAGTTGGGTCCTGGCCCAGCCAGCTGACTTTGTCATGGAAAGATGGGTGTGAGGGGAAGAGGTGACCTAAAAGCTCCATCTTCTGGGAAAACATGGGAAGTACAGTCTGGCAAACTGCTTTTTCTGACTAGCTTTTCACAGATCTTCAATCAGAGTTCACTTTCTACTTGAGGTCCTGGCCTTGGTTTGTGGGAATTACTGAAAAAAAAAAAACAAAGTGCAAAAGGAGACCTTTGATGGTGGGATGTGAGGGGAGTTCAGTGGTAGAATTCTCACCTGCCATGTGGGAGACCCAGGTTTGATAACCAGCCCATGCACTTCCCCAAAAAACAAACAAAAAAGCAACCAAACAAAAATTCAACCAATGGTGCTATAATAACAGGATATTCACATGGAAAAAGAATGAAATGTGACCCCACCATACAGCATACAAAAAAAATTAAAAGGAAACCTATGATGCAAACCCAAGCAATGAGAAAACCTTAGGCAAGTGTGGGAAATCAACTTTCAACATCATCATATAGAGATAATCAAATGCTAAAAAGTAAAAAAAAAAAAAAAAAAAAAAAAAAAAAAAAAAAAAAAAAAAAAAAAAAAAAAAAAAAAAAAAAAAAAAAAAAAAAAAAAAAAAAAAAAAAATCACTAAGCACATAAACATTTAAGAAGATATGGTCAAGCCAAATGAAGAAATTAAAACACAATGGAGACACAAAATTTGAGACAACTAATCAAAAATGCTCATAAAAATGTCCTAAATGGGGGAGCAAGGTTAGGTTAGTAGTAGAATTCTCACCTGCTGTGCGGGAGACCCGGGTTTGATTCCTGGCCCACACACTTCCCAAACAAACAACAAGCAAACAAACAAAAAACCAACCAAACAAAAATTCAACAAATGGTGCTGCAATAAGGGGATACTCACATGGAAGAATGAAATGTGACCCCCACCATGCATCATACAAAAAAAAGTCCTAAATAATTTCAATGGGCTCAGTAATATCACAAAGGGTATCAAGAAGACACTAGAAGAACATAAAGGAGAATTAGAAAAATTAGAAAAATAGCAGATCTAATGTTTGTGAAAGATACTTCTGAACAAATAAAAAATATATTAGAGATACACAACAGATTTGTTTTTATTGAGAAAAATCTTCACACACATACTTTCTATAAATTGTGCACAATCAATGGCTCACAATATCATCACACAGTTGTGTATTCATCACCATGATCATTTTTTATAACATTTACATCACTCCAGAAAAAGAAAAAGAAAAAAGAAAAACCTCATACATACCATATAACTTACCCCTCCCTCTCATTGACCACTAGTGCTTCCATCTACCCAATTTATTTTATCCTTTTCCCCCTTATTATTTACTTATTTATTTTTATCCACATTTTTTACTCATCTGTCCCTACCCTGGATATAAGGTATGCAATATACCAGAAATGGAACAGCTTTTAAAAGGGGGAATTTAATAACTTGCTAGTTTACAGTTCTAAGGCCATGAAAATGTGCAAATTAAAGCAAGTCGATAGAAATGTCCAATCTAAGGCATCCAGGGAAAGAGACCTTGATTCAAGAGGGTTGAAGAAATTCAGGGTTTCTCTCTCAAGTGGAAAGGCACATGGTGAACATGGCGGCATCTGCTGGCTTTCTCTCTAGGCCTCTTGTTTCATCAAGCTCCCTGGGAGGCATTTTCCTTCTCCATCTCCAAAAGTCACTGGCTCGTGGACTCTCTGCTTTGTAGTTCTATGACATTCTGAAGCTTTCTCCAAAATACTTCTTCTCGTATAGGATTCCAGTAAACTAATCAAGACCAACTAAGAATGGGTGGAGACATGAGTCACATCTCCATGGAGATAACCTAATCACTTTTCCAACCTATAGTACTGAATAGGGATTAGAAGAAATGGTTGCTCCCACAAGATCATTAGGATTAAAACATGGCTCCTCTAGAGTACATAAATCCTTTCAAACCAGCACATATTGTAAATGTTACATGGTTATACAAACATCTTCAAGAATCTAAGCTACTAGAATACAGCTCAACAGTTTCAGGTAATTCCCTCTAGCCATTTCAATATATCATAAACTAAAAAGGGATATCTATATAATGCATAAGAATAACCTACAGGATAACCTCTCAACTCTGTTTGAAATCTCTCAGGCACTGAAACTTAATTTTGTTTCATTTCTTTCTTCACCATTTTGGTAAAGAAGGCTTTTTCAATCTCTTGATGCCAGGTCTTGGCTTAACCTGGGCTTTCTGTCCAATGTTGCCAGGGAGATTTACACTCCTGGGAGTCATGTCCCATGTAGGAGGAAAGGCAGTGAGTTCACATGCTGAGCTGGCTTAGGGAGAGGGGCCACATCTGAGCAACAAACAGGCTCACTGGGGGTGACTTTTAAGCATAATTTTAAGTAGGCTTAGCCTGTCCTTTGCAGGAATAAGTTTCATAGGGGCAAACGCCAAGATTGAGGGCTCAGCCTATTTATTTGGTTGCCCCACTGCTTGCAAGAATATCAGAAATTCTCCAAATGGGGAAGCTGAGCACCTCCTGTCTTCTCTCCACTCCCCCAAGGGGACCCTGCAAATACTTCTTAATTCACTGCCCAAATCGCTCTGGGATTTATCAGGACGTTACACTAACCTGGAAAAACCAATAAAATCTCACTCCCTATTCAAGATTCCATGTACTTATGCTGTTCAACTAAATTGACCATAAAAGTTAAATTATGAAATGCACTTCCCAAAAATATAAATTTTTCACCAAATAAACAACTCACCCTTTAGTCTCACCCAGAAGTTGAGTGTTTTAAAATATGGACGATATCATCCTTTACCCAGTCTTCTAGTATATCTTAGTCCTATCCATATCAGCTTCATTCATAGCTCCTGTTGCAGTCTGATCCCTTTTTCAACATTTTAAACAGTTCCTGTATGGTGTACTGCTCACTTTCACAGCTTCAGAGCTCTAACTGAATCTCAGGTGTCACATAAGTACTGTAAGAATCAAGCTAAGTTTAGCTTTCACACAAGGTGATGCAGGCAGGGAAAGGGGAGGGCCCCTGATGCAAGCCTAGAATTGATGCCAAATCCTTAGTGGCCAGGTTGATTAAAATGTAAAGCATAATCGGCGACAAGTTTGAATCAGACTATCTGGATAGGCTATAACCTCTGGAGTATCCAATTAGCAGGGGATGGGTCCACCTATCAGGCGTAGGTATAAAATTTGTGGCATTCTATTGTTTGGTGCACCAGCCACCATCTTGTGTTCAGCTAGGTGCCTGTTCTTGCAAGACTGTGAATAAATTATTTTCTTCTCCACAATCAGATGAGCATTTGTCCTCTTTTAAGTATGGCGTTTGTTCTAACAGTACCCAAAGTTTCTGGGAAAGTATATATTTGTATATAAAAGTGTTATATACAAATAGCTCAGTATCTCAGAATTTAGAATTAACAGCTACACCTCATGAATATATATGACTACTGTAAAAGCTTACAATCTAGGACCCTTTACAATAAGCCCCAACCTGACAACCCATGCTCTCGACTTTAGTTCACCAAATTTTTATATTGTAGTTAGTCCATATGATTGAGGCATGATAATACTTGTCTTTTGTTCCTGACAAGTCATTCAACATACAGCTCTTAAGGTTCATTCACCTAGTTCATGCCTCATAACTTCATTCCTTCTTGCGGCCACTCATTAGTCCATTGTATGTATACACCATAGTTTGCCTTT
Source organism: Myrmecophaga tridactyla (assembly GCA_004026745.1). Taxonomy (NCBI): domain Eukaryota; kingdom Metazoa; phylum Chordata; class Mammalia; order Pilosa; family Myrmecophagidae; genus Myrmecophaga; species Myrmecophaga tridactyla. The sequence continues at coordinate 59,870 of PVIY010011665.1, forward strand.
CCATTTCTCAATCAGTGTACCTTTAGGCCACATCCACTCATTGTGAATCAGGAACACTACTGCCAGTAACACCAGTGTGCATGGTCCATTCATGTCTCTACACTCAGTTCCTCCAGGAACATACTAAACAATGGGATTTCAGGATCATATGGCATACCCACCCCTAGCCTCCTGTGGAACCACCACACCACCCTTCAAGGGTCGAGTCCTCTCATTTCCCTACTGACAGTGAATAGGTAGGTATATCTAGGCATATCTCTCTCTCCACATTTTCTCTAGCACTTGTTCCTCTCTGTTCATTTTCAAACAGTTTTATTCACACATCATACAATGCAGCCTAATTGTATAGACATGTCTTCACCACCATACTCTATTTGAAGACATTTCCTTTTTTTCCGTACAAAATCCATACCCATTTCCCAATCCCCATGCCTGTTGACATTTAGTTTTGGCATAATGCCTTTGTTATATTCAGTGGAAGCATGTTACGATGTTACTGTTGACTACAGACTCTAGCTTACATTGATGGTACTTTTTCCCATATACTATCTATTTTCAACACCCTGCAATACTGACATTATTTTGTTCTCCCTCATGCAAAAACATTTTTTCATTTTTATATTTAATCAGCATCACTGTATGCTCTGGGTATTCCTAAATTATACTGTCTCAGTCTCTATCCTCTATCTTTCCTTTGGGTTTCATACATGCCCCTAGCCCTTCTCCCTCGATCATACATTCAGCTTCATTCAGTGTACTCATATTATTGTGCTACAATCAGGTAGTATTGTGCTATCCACTTCTGAATTTTTAAAATCAGTCCTGTCACACAATCACAACAGCAGATTTGAAGAGGCAGAAGAAAGAACAAGCAAACCAGAGGACAGGACAACTGAATTTGAATGCACAAAAGAAGAAATGGTGAAGAAGACAGAAAAAATTGAATTGGCTCTCAGGGAAATGAAGGACAACACAAAGCATACAACTATAAGAATAACTGTGTCCCAGAAGGAGAAGAGAAAATAGCTAGGAAGGTTATTTAAGGAGATAATTGGGGAAAACTTCAAACACCACACAAGAAAGCACTGAAGCCTCTGAGAAGTAGACAAACTTTTTATTGCTGCAGCAGACTCAGAGGACTTCTCTGAGTCTGAGACCCAAATATCCTTTGTCTCCAAATTATATAGGCTAGCAAGCCGGGCGGGAGTTACCATGGGAACGGACAAGGGCAGTGCTAAGCAGAACTTGCAGGGAAGGAGTTACCATGGGAATTTACAGGGGCATTGCTAAGAAGAACTTGCAGGGCAGAAGTTACCATGGGAACAGACAGGGGTGGTGCTATACACTCTGGCTCTTAACTGATTTCTCTTATCTGGAAAGTAGATATTTCATCTTGCTATGCAAGCAGGCCTGGGCATGCCTGGACATGACTAGGCAGATGCAGCAGACATTTCATTTCACTACCTCTTTCAGAAAGCATGTTTTTACATTCTTGAGAGTACACAAATTCATAGTCATCTTAGCAAGGAAATACAGTGATAATCCTGGAACCACTCTTATGAACTACCTTATTCCCCTCTTATGTTGATATTCACATTTTATTCCAAAACTCATCACATTTTATTCCATAAATGTACCATCATTTTCACTTGTAGGGACTAATTCATATTTATGACAGTTCAAGGGGTGCAGGCCTCTGAGATGAAGTAGGTGGGAGGCAGCTTTTCTCTCTACTAAAGCTTCTATAGTTTGACTACCACTTTTTAATAAGCAAGGGAGGAGGCAGGGGAGGATAAGACATATACTAATCAGCACTAAAACACTTCCAATCAGAGTTTTTAACCCTCCAAAGGTTGAGAACCACCCCCTAAATAGGTTCTTGGGGTCCCAGGCATTCCAGTTCTGAACTGGGACATGGGCTAGGCTTCTCATGCGATTGGTGATTTCCTCTATCACTTTTCCTTGGTCATCTAACTGTAGGCAACAGTTGGAAAGGCTGACTTTTCCACATACTCCTCCTTACTTTGCTAACTGGTAGTCAAAGCCGATCAGTTTTGATAGATGGCTGTTCTAAATTTGGTTTGTTGCTGTGCCAACAGAGTTAAAGCATGGGCAGTTTCGTTTGTGACTACTTCTACTATTGCCTGGAGATGAATAATGCAGTTTAACATGTAAATTGGGGTCTAATATCCCCATGACTCATCTTCTGCCCATGTTGCCAGAACATAATACTGGATAATGCACTCAGGAGGCTACTCACAGTCTTTCCAGTTCCCTATTTGTATGCCTCTCTTTTGGACCCGGTTATTTTCTAATTAATAGACTGGGTATCCTAGTAGTTTCCCTTGCTTTAGGGGGATCAAGAAGGGAAGGGCAGATAGTTCCTAATGCACAAGCTCCTACCCACCCTGTAGGTAATTCAGAATAGGCTGCCCTGCCACAGATCCAGTACAACCCTTCGGGGGCTTTTCAAACACCTGAGGCTAAAATATCTCTCTAGAAACTTTTTAGGGAGGGGAAAGAGGCTAACAGTGATGGGTCAGGAGCTGTGTGATTTTCATTTAACCTGCACCATAAAGTGGCATTTTTACCCTGATGCTAATACTGTTGCCCCAGAAAGATGAGGTTCTCAACTGGAATCGGGAAGTTGTTTCCCCATCTAGCTATGCAGTTTTTTCCAATTATGGAAGTTGTCAGGTCCCATTTGTTAGGTCTGGGCCGGGAGGTGGTTACATCTTCTTTTTCTGTTGGCATTAGTTCTCTTGCTTCCCATGGCCATTGGTCCCCCATATTTGTTCATCCACAGACATAGCAGGAGGAAACATTTAGGGAGGAGGCTACCTGTTGTGTAAGTTGAAAGTATAGATTTTGAGTGCTGACAGGAATGGCTGGGGTTTGTTCTCTGTATTTCCTTATAGAAGGAATGGAATACCTGGAATTTTTCTCGATTGTAAGAATTCATGGTTCTTTTTACATAAAGGATGGGGCTAATGATGGCTTTAGGGGGGCACTTTACTCCAAAGAGCACCTGGACTTCTTGTTCCCACTGGGAATCATAAATATTTAAAATGGTAAGATTAGCAAGATTGCAGTGCCCTGTCTTGCAACTGGGGGTACTTAGTGTTACCCGTAGGAGGGTATCTTGGGGTTTTTTTTATTTCATATAGCACACAGCAACTGGTGGTACTTAGTGCTTCCTGTAGGAGGGTACCTCAGGGTCCTCTTATTCATTGTAACACACAGCGTGTAGCCGGGCCTACAGCATGACAAGCATTAGAAGTGTTAAAGGAGTAAAGACACTGTTGGCTTTTTGGAGCAATGGCTCTGCTTACTACTATTTCTTTTCCACCTTCTTGGAATTTTAATTCTACCACAGTTTCGTGCTTGGGTTTGTTAGGGTTGTAGCAGATGTAGCAATGGTCTTCCCCAGGGTCACAGATCGAGTATGTGGTTTGATTGTAGTACAGAAACCCTGGGGGATACCTTGGCAAGTGTAATGGGGTGGAATACCAGGGTGGCAGTGACTGTGCCTCTGATCTGGGTAGTGTGGATGCACTCGTGGCAAGAGCCCAGGGTGGTGATCCCAAAGGGACAAAGGGAAAGGGCAAGAATGATTAGGGACACAAACAGCATTCTGCAACTTATATAGGAAAGGAGGAGTTACCTGGATATGGATATGCCACCAAATTCAAGTAAAATTGGTTTCTGGAAAGAATTGTTGGCAGCCTACTTCTAGGAGAGCTGATACAGCCAAATGAAAAACAAACACAGAGATGAGGTTAAGGAAAGTCAGAATACAGATGTGGCAGGCCAGGGTGCCCATGCAGCCATTCCTCAATCTCTGGCCGTGTGTGGATCAGTCAGCCCTGGAGTGATTGAAGCAAGGCTTAGGGTCAGAGGATTTCCTCAGGCTTTGGCCGTGTGTAGACCAGCCAGCTCCAGAGTGGCTGGGGCAGGGCAGGTGGTTCCTTATGCAGGGTTAGATGCAGCAGGTTTGCTAGGTTAGTCTGGCACTTCCAAGACAGGGTTGAGCCGTTTCCAGGTTTTAATCAGGAGTGGTGGATCCAGGGGATGATCTCTGCAACCTTGAGGCTGTAAGGGTAGAAAGGAGGGCTCTAACCAGGTGGGTGTTAATGCCTGATTTTTCCAATCTTTTACCCAGACTAACATGGGCATGTCAATTGTAGTGGGAATCTTTCATTTACCCTGCAGCTGAGACAGGGTGGCGTTTATGCCCTGGAGTTGCTTTCTTAAGATTAATTCTCCAAATTGTGTAATATTTCCTTGGAGATCTTTTATCCGTGCTAGAGGCCATCTGATCAAAACTTCAAAAGGGGAAAATCCGGATAGTTTTGTGGGACTGCATCTTAACAAAGCTTTAGGGAGAATGTCAATCCATTTTAGATTGGCTTCCTGACAGAGTTCTTTCAGATGTGATTTCAGGATGCAGTTCATTTGCTCCACTTTTCTGAACTCTGCAGCCTATATGTTGAGTGGAGATTCCACTTTATATGGAGGGTTTTGCTGAGATTTTGTATAATTTGGGCCATGTGGTAGTTAGATTCAGTTGTCAACTTGGCCAGATGAAGGCACCTAGTTCTGTTGCTGTGGACATGAGCCAATGGTAGGTGAACCTCATCTGTTGCTGATTTACATCTGCAGTCGGTTAGGAGGCGTGCCTACTGCAATGAATGGCATTTGACTTAATTGGCTGGTGCTTAAATGAGAGAGCACAATGTAGCACAACAAAGCAGCT
>PVIY010011666.1:0-27710 GCA_004026745.1 Myrmecophaga tridactyla
CCTTTATGGACTGACCCTGTTTGGCTCCCCGGAAGAGGTATTCCCTATTGGGAAAGAAAACAGAACCGGAAAAGCCTCACAGAGCAAAAAAGGGATGGTGTTAAATGGAATTGCAGTTAAGACAGGAGGGTTCCAGAATAGAAAAGTGAGAGGAAACCAGGGCAATTTGTGAGGGAGAGGATTTAAATAAATCTGAGTAGCTGGGGAGAAAATTCTAACAAAAAGCAAACAGAACAGAGCAAGATTCTTGGGTTTAGGAACAGAGGAAAGGAAGCTTTCTCCGAGAAGTGAAAATATTACACAAAAAGCACAACCTTAAAACTGTACCGCATATCCAGGGCAAGAAAAAGAAGAAGTGCTGAGAAAATCTGGTCAGTTAAACGTGGCTACTCTAAAGGTCTAGAATACATTGGACCAATCATCAAATAAGAGCCTTAATGCAAAGCAAAAAAACAAAAACAAAAACAAAAAAAACCATAAAACCCAAAGCAAGAGAGAGAAACCGACCTTCAGAGTAAATTCATCAAGAATCAGATGCCTGGACAGCAGCAAAAGCAATTACAAGCATACTAAGAAACAGGAAGATAGGGCCCAGTCAAAGGAACAAATTAAAAATTCAGAGGAGACACAGAATTTGAAACAATTGATTAATGATGTTCAAACAAATCTAAATCAATTCAAGGAGATGAAGGAAAATGTGGCTAAAAGGATAAAGGATATTAAGAAGACACTGGGTGAGCATAAAGAATTTAAAACTATAAAAAGAAATATAACAGGAATTATTGGAATTAAGGCACAACAGAAAAGATTAAAAATACACTAGAGGCATTAACACCAATTTGAAAAGACAGAAGAATCAGCATACTATAAGAAACAACAATTGAAAGATAGAAAAAAGAATAGAAAAAATTCAGCAGATTCTCAGGTATTTGAACAATAGCATGAAACAAGCAAATATACTCATCATTGGTGTTCCAAAAGAAGAAAAGAGAAAAGGGGCAGAATGAAGATCTGAGGAAACAATAGCTGAAAATTTCCCAACTCTCATGAAAAACATAAATATACGTATCCAAGAAGTGCAACATACTCTAAACAGAATAAATCCTAATACATCTACTCCAAAACAAATGCTAATCAGAATACCAAAGAGAGAATCTTGAAAGTAGCAACAAAAAAGCGATTTGTCACATACGAGGGATTCTCAATACGACTAAGTATTGATTTCTCATCAGAAATCATGGAGGTGAGAAGGCAGTGGTATCATATTCTGAAGGTACTGAAAGAGAAAAATTGCCAGCCAAGAATTCTTTATCCAGCAAAACTGTCCTCATTTTTTAGAGAGAATTTAAAATATTCACAGATAGACAGAAACTGAGAGAGTCTGTAAATAAGAAACCTTTCCTACAGGAATTATTAAATGCTGAAAGGAAAAGACAGGAGAGGCAGGCTTGGAGGAGAGCATAGAAATAAAGATTATCAGTAAGGGTAACTGAAAGGGTACAAAAAGAATAAAAAATAAGAAATGACATATAAAAACCAAAGTATAAAATGGCTGAAGGACTGCCTTCACAGTAATAACACTGAATATTGATGGATCAAACTCTACAATCAAAAGACACAGATTGGAAGAATGAATTAAAAAGTATTAATTAATTATATGCTATCTACAAGAGACTCACCTTAGACTGAAAGACACAAATAGGTTAAAAGGGTGGAAAAAGATACTCCATGAAAAATGCAATAAAAAAAGAGCTGGGGTAGCTATTCTAATATCGGACAAAACAGACTTTAAATGCAAAACTGTTATAAAAGACAAAGTAAGATAATATATATTAACAAAAAGGAGCAATCTACCAAGAAGAAATAACAATTATAAATATTCATGCACTGTGCTAGTTTGAAAGTGTTGCATATCCTAGAAAAGCCATGTCCTTTAATCCTGAATCAATATTGTAGGGTGGAAACCCTTTTGATTAGATTGTGGAGATGTGGCATGCCCAATTATGGGTGTGGCCTTTTGGTTATATGGAGAACAGTTGCTTCAGAACTGACCAGACACAGATGTTTGAAGCTGCTTGGAGTCCTGATAGAGCAGATTCCTAGACACAGGCAGTCCCCAGCGATCATCGCCATGTACCTTCAACATGAGATGCTACACAAGCCAGAACCCAGAGTTGTGTCCTGGAGGAACTAAGTGAAAGACCACAGATGCTTAAAGAGGAAACCACTGATATCAGAAGCCGGAAGCAATGGAACTGAGAACAAGGACCAGCAGATGCCAGCCACGTGTCTTCCCAGCTGAAAGAGGTCTTCCGGGCAGCATCAGTCTTCCTTGAGTAAAGTAACCTCTTGTTGATGCCTTAATTTGGACATTTTCACAGCCTTACAAGGAGAAATACAAGACATCAACAGACCAATTCAGTCACTAAAAAATGCCGTACAAAGAAAGCGCAGAACCAGAAGGCTTCATAGTTGAATTCTACCAAGCATTCTAAGAAAAATTAATACCAATCCTGTACAAACTTCCAAAGAAATAGAAAAGGAAGGAACACTACCTAACTCATTCTACGAAGCCAACATCACTGAATACCAATATCTGATAAAGATGCTAAAGAAAAGAAAATTAATGACCAACTTCTCTAAAGAATATATATGCAAAAATCTTCAATAAAATACTTGCCAATTAAATCTAACAGCATATTAAAAGAATTATACACCACGATGAAGCGGGTTTATCCAAGGTCTGCAAGGGTGGTTCAACACAGGAAAATCAATTAATGCTACACACTACATTAACAAATAGCAGGGGGAAAAACACATGATCACTTGATAATGCAGAAAAAGTATCTGACAAAATCCAGCATCCTTTCTTGATAAAAACACTTTGAAAGATAGAAACAGAAAGGAGGCATCTTCAACATGATAAAAGGTATATATGAAAAACCTACAGTTTGCCTTGTACTCAGACTGAATGCTTTCCCTCTAAGAGCTGGAACAAGACAAAGATGCCCAATGTCACTAGTGTTAGTCAACATTGTACTGGAAGTTCTAGCCAGAGAAGTTAGGCATGAAAAAGAAATAAAAGGCATCCAAACTGGAAAGGAAAAAGGAAAACTTTCACTACTTACAGATTACATGATCCTATACATAGAAATTCCAGAAAAACTGACACGAAAGCTATGCTGGTTTGAATCTATTATGTACCCCAGAAAAGCCTATATTTCTTTAATTATTCTTGTGAGTCTTGTGCATAGGACCTTTGGATTACGTTGTTTCCATGGAGATGTGACCCACCGAATTCAAGGTAGATCATAATCCTTTACTAGAGTCCTTCAAGAGAGCGCATGGAGAGGCAGAGTTCAGACAGAATGCCCCAGGAGTAGCAAGCAAAGACCACAGAAGCCCAGGGATATTGTGGCGAGAAGGACCAGGAGAAGTTGTCATGGGCCTTCCCATGTGACAGATAACATCAGCCTTTCTTCAGTGATGGTATTCTCTTGTTGATGCCTTAATTTGGACATTTCCATGGCCTTAGAATTGTAACTTGTAACTAATAAGTCACCATTGTTAAAGGCCAACCCATTTCTGGTATAAGCCATTCCAGCAGCTTTAGCAAAATGAAACAAAAGCTACTAGAGCTAATAAACAAATTCAGCAAACGGTGGGGGGTAAATGATGAACACATAAAGATCAGTAGTGTTTTTATACATTAGTATCGGGCAATCTGAGGAGGAAATCAAGAAAAAAAAATCCAATTACAATAGCAACTAAAAGAATACAATATCTAGGACTAAATTTAACCAAAGATGTAAAGGACTTGTACACAGAAAACTAAAAACATTGCTAAAAGAAAGATCTAAATAAATGGAGGGACATTCTGTGTTCGTGGGCTGGAAGACTAAATATTGTTAAGATGCAAATTCTACCCAAATATCAATTATCAAATATCAATTACAGATTCAATGCAATCCCAATCAAAATTCCAAAAGCCTATTTTTCAGAAATGGAAAAGACAACCATCATATATATTTGGAAGGGGAAGGGACCAAAATATCCAAAAACATCTTGACAAAAAAGAATAAAGTCAGAGTACTCACACTTCCTGATTTTAAAGTATGTTACAAACCTACAGTGGCCAAAAGAGCATGGTATTGGCACAAGGATGGATATACTGATCAATAGAATTGAGAGTTCAGAAATAGACCCTCATATCTATGGCCAACTGATTTTGACAAGGCTGCTAAATCCACTCAATTGGGAAAGAACAGTTTCTTTAGCAAATGGTGCTGGAGGAATTGAATATCCATATGCAAAAGAATGAAGGACATTCTTATCTCATACCATATACAAAAATGGACTTGAAATAATCAAAGACCTAAATATAAGAATCAGGACTATAGAACTCCTAGAAGAAAATATAGGGAAGTATCTTCAAGATTTTGTGTTAGGCAATGGTTTCGTAGACTTTACAACTAAATCACAAACAATGAAAGAAAAAGCAGATAAATGGGACCTCTTCAAAATTAAAACTTATCTGTATCAAAAGAATTTGTCACAAAAGCAAAATACTCAATGGGAAAAAATATTTAGAAACCACATAACCGATAAGGTTTCATATTCAGAATATATAAAGAAATCCTACAGCTCAATAAATAAAAAGGAAAAACAACCCAATTGAAAAAATGGGTAAAAGACTTAAATAGACACTTCTCAAAGAGAATATATAAATGCTAGGAAGCACATGAAAAGATGCTCACCATCACCAGCTATTATAGAAATGCAAATTAAAATCACAATGAGATCGTTTCACACCCGCTATAATGGATATTATTAAAAAAAACAGAAAACTACAAGTGTTGGAGAGGATGCGGAGAAATAGGAGCACTCAGTTGCTGGTGGTAATATAAAATGGTGCAGCCACTGTGGAAGACAGTTTGGCAGTTCCTATAGGAAACTAAGTATCGAACAACTATATGATTTGGCAATCTTACTACTAAGTATATACCCAGAAGAATGAAGAATAAAGCAGGGACTCAAACAGATACTTTCACAACGATATGCATAATGGCATTATTCACAATTGTCAAAAGATGCAAGCAATCCAATGTCCATCAACTTATGAAAAGATAAACAAAATGTATATATGCATGTGTGTGTTGGTTTGAAGCTGTTATGTACCCCCAAAAAGACAATGTTCTTTTAATCCGTTCCTGTGGCTGCAGACCTGTTGTGGGTGGGATCATCTTGGCTAGGTTATTTCAATTTGAGATGTGACCCACCTAATTCAAGGTGGGATTTAATCCTTTTTTTTCGAATGGGCAGGCACTGAGACTCAAACTCGGGTCTCCGGCATGGCAGGCAAGAACTCTGCCTGCTGAGCCACTGTGGCCCGCCTGTTCTTAATCCTTTTACTGAAATCCTTTCTAAGAAAATAAAGGACAGAAAGACCTGAGACAGCACGGAGAGAAATTTCCCAGAGAAGGTAAGAGGACCATGGGAGCTCAGAGAGGAGGCCACTGGAGCCAGAAGATGAAAGCAATGAAACCTGGGAGAGAAGGCCCGGAAGACGGCAGCCACGTGCCTTGCTATCTGACTGACGAACCTCAGGTGCAAACAGCTTATCTTTAGAGAAGATATTTTCCTCTTGATGTCTTAATTTGTGTATTTTCACAGTCTAAGAACTGTGAATATTAAGTTAACATTCCTATTGCAGAAGCCAATCCATTTCTGATATATTGCATACCAGCAGCTTTAGCAAACAGAAACAGTTCACAATGGAATATCATTCAGCTATAGAAAGGAATGAAGTCTTGATGCATGTGGCAGCATGGATGAACCTCGAGGACATGATATTCAACGAAAAAACCAGACTAAAAGGATAAATATTGAATGATCTCAGTGATGTGAATTAATATAATACGCAAATGCAGAGAATTTGAATCCAGAATGTTGATTACCAGGGGATAAACTGGGGTAGAGGATGGGGAGGTGATGCTTAATTTGTACAGAATTTCTATTTAGGTTATTGTAAAGGTTTAGAAATGGATGGTGGTGATGGAAGCACATCATTGAGTGTAATTAACAGCACTGAATTATATAGGTGAATGTGATTAAAATGGGAAGCTTTAGGTTGTATATGTTACCAGAATAAAAATTAAATAAAACATAGGGATGTAAAACTCATGATAACGGAATACGTATATTCACAATTGAAAATATTTTGTTAATTTATTTCAATATAATTGGTTCCTTTTGTAATTCTATGTATTTCATATAATGCATTTAAGAACAATATTCTGAGGAGTCCATAATTTTCACTAGAATGTCAAAAGGGTCCTCAGCTTCAAAAAAAGGTCAAGAGCCTCTGTTAAATGGGTAGTAGAAAAGCAGCTGTTTAAGTAAAATAACTTTGGACCACCAGTAAGAAAGGCCAGAAATGTTCATGTCCGCCCTCTGAAGGTTCTTCCAGGAATAAAGACAATCCAGCTACTCTGAGTCCACACAGTTCCTTAAACCTGGAAAGTGGCTATGGGGCTGGGTCACTGTACTTACCAAATTATACTAAAATGATTATTTCCCAAAGGGCCACGTACGGTGCTAAACACTGAGCATAACAAAGATGAAGACAATTTCCCACTTCTCCTTAAAGAAAGGGAAACTGAGCAGAGGACATGGAAAAGAAAGTAAACAATCACAATACAATCCTTAGGGAGGTATCTGCAGGGTCTTGGGACAGGGCTATCAAGAATAGCATTTTAAAAGTGTGAACTTCCCTGATTTTGTACTTTTCATCTAGTAATGACTATCTTAATTTTATAAGCAAAGTAACTTCTACAAACTAACAAATCATGTAGTTGTGGTCGTAGGTACAGCAGGCCTATTTTTTTATAGTAATATTTAATTGATAGTGAATGACACCTCTATATTCCACATTCCAATGTTAAGATAACATCTAACATAATTAATGTTCTCTTTAATATTTTTCCGTATGATGTACCTTACTTAAATATATTTGGTTATAAAAAGATCCAAGACAGGAAAGTCATACTTATCAGCATACATATTGAGCCCTTGATCAAGCGCAAAAAAATGGTAAAAACCACAGAAATTAATAGGCTTTTCAGAGTCATGTCCCGAATCTTCTTTTTCCCCTTATCTGAGATTAACTTTTGCTGTTCCTAGTTTCCTGCTTAAAATATTAAAAAATTAAATGCTCAAAATCTTTTTTTCTTTTACTAACTTGTTGCTAGAAATAATTGGAACCAAAAAGTAAGTATTCATTTAAATGAAAAGATTCTATTTACAGGCATATTTAATTCTATTGTCCTTCATTTTATTGTGCTTTGCAGATCTTGTGTTTTTAACGAATTGAAGGTTTGTGGCAAACCTGCATCAAACAAATCTCGACACCTTTTTCCAATAGCATGTGCTTATTTTGTGTCTCTGTGTTATGCTTTGGTAATTCCCATAATATTTCAAACTTTTTCATTATTATTATACCTGCTACCATGCCCTGTAATCTTTGATGTTACTACCATAATTGTTTTGGGGTCATGAACCATGCCCATAAAAGAGGGCGAACTTAATAAATGTTGGGTGTTCTGACACTGGCCGTTTCCTGTCTCTGACCTTCTCCTCAGGTCTCCTTATTGCCTGCAAGGCAACATTATTGAAATTAGGCCAATAAGTAAATCTATAGTGGGCTTAAAATGCTCATGTGAAAGGAACAGTCGCACATCCCTCACTGTAAATCAAAAGCTATACATGATCAAGCTTAGTGAGAAAAGCATGTCAAAAGTCAAGACAGGCAGAAAGCTAGGCCTCTTGTGCCAGTCAGCCAAGTTGTGAATGAAAAGGAAAAGGTCTTGAAGGGTATTAAAAGTGCTACTCTAGTGAACACACAAATGATAAGAAAGCAAAACAGCCTTACTGCTGATGTGGAGAAAGTTTTAGTGGTCTGGGTAGAAGATCAAACCAGCCAGAACATTCCCTTAAGCCAAAGCTTAATCTACAGCAAAACCCTAACGCTTCAATTCCTTGAAGGCTGAGAAAGGTGAGGAAGCTGCAGAAGTTTGAAGACAGCAGAAGTTGCTTCATGAGGTTTAAGGAAAGATGCCATCTAAGTACAAGTGGAGCAGCAAGTGCTGATGTAGGAGCTACAAAAAGTTATCCAGAAGATCTAGTTAAGATAATTGTTGAAGGTAGCAACACTAAACAACAGATATTTTTTAATGGAGACAAAACAGCCTTCTACTGGAAGATACCATCTAGACTCTCATAATTAGGAAGATCAATGCCTGGTTTCAAAGCTTCAAAGGACAGGATGATGCTTTTGTTAGGGGCTGACACAGGTAGTGACTTTAAGATGCAGCCAATGCTCATTCATTTATCGTTCCAAAAATCCTAGGGCCCTTAATAATTATGTTGAACCTACTCTGCCTGGGCTCTATATATGGAATGACAAAGCCTGGATGACAGACATCTATTTACAACATGGTTTACTAATATTTTAAGCCCACTGTTGGGACTTATTGCTCAGACAAAAAGGGTCCTTTCAAAATATGACCATTCATTAACAATGCATCTTGTCACCAAGAGCTCTGATGGAGATGTACAAAGAGATAAATGTTGTTTTCATGCCTGTTAACACAACTTCCATTCTGCAGCCCATGTATCAAGGAGTAATTCTGACTTTTAAGTCTTATTATTTAAGAAATAAATTTCGTAAGTCTATAGCTGCCATAGGTAGTGATTCTTCTGACGGATCTGGGCAAAGTAAATTGAAAACCTTCTGGAAAGGATTTACCATTTTAGAGCTATTAAGAACAGTCATGATTCATGGAGGTCAAACATCTATGTTAACAGAAATTGATTGCAACCCTCATGGAAGACTTTGAGGGGTTCAAGACTTCAGTGGAAGAAATGACTGCTGATGTGGTGGAAATATCAAGGAAACTAGAATTAAAAGTGGAGCTTGAAGATATGGCTGGCTTGCTGCCATCTCTTGATCAAATTTGAACAGATGAGGAGTTATTTCTTATGGATGAGCCAAGAAAGTGGTTTCCTGAGATGGAATCTACTCCTAGTGAAGGTGCTGTGAACACTGATGAAATTATAACAAAGGATTTAGAATGTTACATAAACTTACTCGATAAACCAAGGGCACAGAAAAATTTGAGAAGATTGGCTCCAATTCTGAAAGAAATTCTATTCTGGGTAAAATGCTATCAAACAGCATCAGAGAAATCTTTCATGAAAGGAAGAGTCAACTGATGTGCTAAACTTCATTGTTGTCTTTTATTTTAAGTGTGGCCACAGCCACCCAACCTTCAGCAACCACAACCCTGATCAGTCAGGAGCCATCAACAATTAAACAAAACGCTCCACCAGTAAAAAAAGATTACAACTTGCTGAAGGCTCAGATGATGGTTAGCATTTTTTTTAGCAATAAAGTATTTTAAAATTAAGGTATGCACATTGTTTTTTAGACATAATGCTACTACTGCACACTTAATAGACTACAATACAGTATAAACATAACTTTTATATGCCCTGGGAAGCCAAAAATTTCATGTGACTCACCTTAATCACTTTATCTGAACCACTTTATCTATCCAAGGAATGCCTGCACACAGAAGTTCTTTTCAGGGATATGTGGAATTTCAGACATTATACAGAATTGGGTCAGAACTTGGAAAATTAAAACAGGAAAACCCATCAAACCCCTATACTATAAATGTGGCCGGTGGCTTCCCCTTTTACAGGGCATCCACATCTTCTAAAGAGCAACCAAATTTCATGAGCTAATGATAGTGATAAGTATGACATTAAATAGTCAGTATCTACACCTTCTTTGGTATAAAGTTGATAAGAATTAAAAAATCATTCTTCCATTCTTTTCCCCATGAAGATTATATCACTAACAAAAAGGAATTTAGGCCAAATCAGCTCCACAAATGAAATTGTGTGTTGTTTTTTAAATAAGACACTTTGAACCATCTTTACCTCAAGATGAACTCACCTCAAGTAAAACTCTTTGTTCTAAATTCTTATATGATCTCTGTAATAACTCCTTGGTTCCAAGGACTCCATACCACATCAGATTTTTAGTCCGGCTCCTGAAAGTAAATGTTGCCAGGCAATTTCAGTAAATAATATTTATTCATTCATTAAAGGCAGAGAAAGCCAAAGAAGTAATAAATGAAATTAAATAAAATTGCTTTCATGTAATAATATTACTACTAATGCCAAAATTACCTGTATTTTTCAGGGTGCTCTTCTCTCTTATTATTAAATTCTAATGAAATTTTTGCATCTAATCCAATCCCAAAGTAATTGTTCATGACACATTTTTCTGAATATGCATCTCTACGATAATAAGGAAAAGCATATAAAAGTCAATTTCAAGGTCAAAACAACAATTACAATGTGTACATAAAACAGCACTGAAAGCCATTTAAATTAAGCTTCCATTTCTTATAGCAGGGAGTAAAGCTCAGAGGGAATTTCTTCCCACCCACATGCCATGTGCATAGTCCCAGGGGATGTATGGATAAGAGAGATGGTAGAGAAAGCAAAATGGAAGCAGAGTCCTGGTCTGCTTTTCTGGTAACTGTACCAAAATTTTAGTCCTTCTATCTCCTGCATAAGCCCCTTACTACACGGGCAAAGGAGAATGATTTGGGGAGGGTCTAAGTCAGGTACCAAAACTTTTCTTTTTTCGATTATCAGAAGGCACCCTCATCTCTTCTTAACAGTGGCTAAATGTTTATTGAACACAAACTGCTTGATCCAATCCATTCTGCTAGGTTCTTTGGAAAGCACAAAGAAGTTTAAATATATCCAGCCTTTGAGGAGTGTCATTAGAGAAATGAGATGTAACAAATACAAATTTAAAAACAGTAAAAGGAAGCAGACATCGAAGTGTCAAAAATGGTTTTAGGAATACTGAAAAGAAAGAGATGTGTGGGTTTGAGGTTTCCAGAAGTAAGTCAACCTATATGCTAGACTTGGAAAGATGGTCAGATTTGGTGAGTCTAAGAAGGGAATAGCATCAATAGGGGTGTGAATGCAACACTGAGAAAAATATTCAGGGAATGTGAGCAGCTACACCTCATTCAACCATAGGTCAGGGAAAAATGAGATCTAGCTCAGGGACAAATTATGGAAGCCATTGAATTTCAAATGGGTCAGTGTGCTCATCATTATCAAAATTTGAAATTTTCTGATGATCCTTTTTTATATGGAATCATATTTATTAAAATACATTTTAAAATGTTACAATTAATACAGAGCAGAGACAAGAAAAGCCAAAACAATCAATACTTGCAAAAGCATTTTCTTACAATGAGTCTGGATCTGGGTCAATAAATGGTGTTGCACCAAAAGGATCAATATTTGCTAGTAACATTTTGTTGATAATAGAACTCCCGGCAATTGAGGCAGCTAGTCCTGCTCTTAAACCTGCCCAGAAAAAAATAAATACACAGAAGATAATGTGTTAGGAAAAAAAACAAAGAAAGAACCAATTTGTTGCTTTCAATCCTAATTTCAAACATTTCGCTCGTGAAGCATGGCTTTCATTGCCTACTCTTCTCATTAATCAAAACCAAGAGCTACAATTTTAGTGAATGCAAAACTGTTGATATTTTTAAGGATCTAGAAATTGTTTTAAAAAATTGAACAGATGAGGATCTAAACAGGAGTTGCTTTTGATAGTTCCTCATTCCCTATCTCAATTATAACTTTAATAAATTCATATTATTGCTTTTGTTATAACAAGTAAGGTATTGAGTCTTTCTTAAAGGTGTTATAAAGGTAAAATTACCCAGAATGGCATGGAGTTATCACTTCTGTTGGCAAAGCATAAATAATAATACTCAAAAGTAGAGAGATGTATGAAGGCATAAACTCAGTGTTGATGGCAAAAAAAAAAAGTAGTAAAATATTAATTAAATGCAGGTATTTGTAAATTTTAGAAGAAAAGAGTATTGACTGTAAAGAATAAAGCTTCTACCTTATATCTAAAAATGTAAAACTTCAAATTAATTTCAATATGCTTTATATTAACTGTATTGGAATTCAAAGATAATTAACTTTATGATCTGTTCACATCAATATTAAGGCTAAAAGCACTAAAATCTGGAGAGAAGACTAAGTAATAGGGGACTGAAGGAACAAAAATGCAGGAAGGAAGTGAGAAAACACGTCATGCAATTGAGAAATACCAGGATATTAGAAAAAAACATGCTCTTCTTAGAGGATTATTATTCATTATCATAGCCATTAAAGTTTAGATGATTATCAAATAATCAAGATGAATCTTGTCATTTAATTTCCTAGTTTTGTTATCTACAATGGCATACACGGTTATGCCAATTTCCTTTACATCTAAGTGAACAAATACAATATTTCTGGTGAGCATAAAGAACAGCTTGGACAGGTGAAGAGCCATCCTCTGACTGCCTCCCAGAAAAGTATAACATTTTCTAAAGTGTTTTTAGGTTACTCATATTCACAGTTTGCAAACCCAGAGGAGTCTTGCAAACCCTGCAAGAGTTGGTTTCCAGTTAAAAGAGAGACATGACCTTCATGTAGTCCTTTCCAGAACTAAACATGTTCCTGATTCATCTTTAAAAAAAAATGCTATTGAGATATAATTCACATATCATAAAATTCACCCCTTTAAAGCATCTAACTCATTTGTTTTTAGTGTTTATCAATCTTACACAATCATCAACACTACGCAATTCCAGAACTTTTTCATCATCCTAAAGGAAATCCGGTACCCATTAGCTCTCATTACCCATCCCCTACTTTCCCCCAATCCCAAGTAATCTACTTTTTATACCAATTCGGGACATTTCATAAAAATGGAATAATATACAATGTGGTTTTTTCTGTCTGGCTTCTTTCACTTAGAATAATGTCTTCAAGATTCATCCATGTTTAGCATGTATTACTACTTCATTCCCTTAGAATCTGAATGATGTTCCATTGTATGGATTTATCACTTTTGGTTTATCCATTTACCACTGATGAACATTTGGTTTGTTACCACTTTTTGGCAATTATGATTAATGCTGCTATGAACGTTCATGCACAAGTTTTTCTGTGGATATATGTTTTCATTTCTCTTGGGATTTGAAGAGGTTATATGGTAACTTTATGTCTAACTTTTTAAGTAACTGCCAAACTGTTTTCCAAAGTGACGCAACATTTTACATTCCTACCAGCATTATATACAAGTCCACATTTCTTCACCTCCTTGCCAATATTTGTTATTGTCTTTTTAATCCCAGCCATCCTAGTGATTTGGAATGGTACCTCAATGTGGTTTGGATTTGCATTGCATTGATGACTAATGAGGTTGAGTATCTTTTCAGGTGCTTACTGGAACATTTGTATATGCATACCTGTTTTTGAGAAATGTCTATTCAAATTCTTTATCTTTTAAATGGGCTATTTATCTTTTTTATAACTGAATTTTAAGAATTCTTTATATATTCTGGATATTAGTTCTTTATCAGATACATTTTTTGTAAACGTTTTCTCCCATTCTGTGGGTCATATTTTCATTTTCTTGTTAATGTCCTTTGAAATACCAAAGTTTTTAACTTTGATGAAATCCAATTTACATGTTTTCTTTTGTTGCTTGTGCTTTGGGGTCTCATATCTAAATAACCATTCCTAATCCAAGGTTGTGAAAACTTACGCCCACATTGTTTTTCTAAGAGTTTTATAATTTTAGTTCTTATATTTAGATTTTTGATCCAATTGAGTTAATTTTTATATATGGTATGAAGTAAGGGTCCAACTTTACCCCTTATTTACATGTGGATATCTAGTTGCCCCATCCCCATATGCTGAAAAGACTTCTCTTTTCCCTTTGAATTATCTTGGCACTCTTTCTTGAAATATCAGTAGACCATAAATGTAAGAGTATTACTTTTGGACTCTCAACTTCATTCACTGAACTATTTCTCTCTCCTCATTCCATGCCACACAGTGTTGATTACCCTAGTTTTGTAGCAAGCTTTGAAATTGGAAAGTTAGAATATTGCAACGTCATTCTTCTTTTTTCAAGATTGGTTTGGCTAATATGCGGTCTTCATATTTCTGTATGAATTTGAAGATCAGCTTGCCAATTTCTGCATATAAGAAAGCTGGGATTTTGCTAGGATTGGGTTAAATTTGTGGATCAATTTTGGGGGTACTGTCATCTAAATAAAATTAAATTATCCAATCCATGAACAGGAGATGTCTTTCTATTTATTTAGGTCTTCTTAAATTTCTTTCAGCAATGTTTTGTAGATTTTCATGTTCAAGTGCTGTACTTTCGTTGAATTTATTCCTCAGCCCTTTATTTTTTCCTGTTCTATTATAAATAGAATTGATTAGTTATTTTCATTTTTTGATCATTCATTGTTAGCGTATATATGTACAATTAATTTTTCTTATTGATTTTGTATCCTATAAACTTGCTGAACTCATTTATTAGTTTGAATAGTTGTTTGTATGTGTGCATGTGGTTTTTTTTGTTTTTGTTTTGGTGGATTCCTATGTACAAGATTATTCCCTGAAAAGAGGTACGTAGTTTTACTTCCTCCTTTCCAAACTGGATCCCTATATTTCTTTCTTGCCTAATTGCTCTGATTAGAACCTCTAGTACAAGGTTGAATAGAAATAGTGAGAACCAGATATTTTTGTCTTGTTCCTATCTTATGGAGAAAACTTTCAGTTTCTGACCATTAATATGATGTTAGCTATGTTTGTTTTCACTGATGACCTTGATCAGGTTGAAAAAGCTCCTTTCTATTTCTGGTTTATTGAATGTTTTTACCAAGAAAGGGTGTTGGATTTTGTCAAATGCTTTTCTGCATCTACTGAGATGGTCATGTGGATGCTGTTCTTTATTCTATTAATATGGTATATACTCTTCATTGATTTTCATATGTTGAACCAGTCTTGCCTTACTGGGATAAATCCCACTTGATTACAGTGTATAAAACTTTTTCTATGTTGCTTAAGATAACTAGTATTTTGTCTGAGTATTTTTGCATCTATATTCAACAGGGATGTTGGTACGTAGTTTTCTTTTCTTGTTATGCCTTTGGTTTTGGTTTCAGAATAATACTGGCCTTGTAGAATGAGTTGGGAAGTGTTTTCTCCTCTTCCAATTTTGGATAAATTTGTGAAGTATTGATGTTAATTCTTCTTTAAACATTTGGTATAATTCACCAGGGAAGCCATCAGGCCTGGGTTTTCTTTGTGGGAAGTTTTTTGATAACTAATTCATTCTTTTTATTTTATAGGTCTAGTCATATTTTCTATTTCTTCTTTAATCAGTCTTTTTTTATTTTTTTAATTTTTTAACACGGGCAGGCACCAGGAATCGAACCCGGGTCCTCTAGCATGGCGGGCAAGCGTTCTTGCCTGCTGAGCCACCGTGGCCTGCCCTCTTTAATCAGTCTTGATAGTGTTTTTCTAGGAATTTTTCCACTTCATGTAGGCTATCTAATTTGTTGGCATACAGTTTTTCAGCATATATACTTATAATGCTTTTTATTTCTGTAAAAGCCATGGTGATGTACTCTCTTTCATTTCTGATTTAGTAATTTGAGGATTTAGTAATCCTCTCTCTCGGTCAGTCTAGTTGATGGTTTGTCAACTTTGTTGAACTAGCTTTTGGTTTCATTGATTTTCTGTATTATTTTCTATTCTCTCCTTAATTTTTTTTCCATTCTAATCTTTATTATTTCCTTCCTCTGTTTGTTTTGGGTTAAGTTCTTCTTTTTTCCAGTTTCTTAAAGTAAAGAGTTGGATTACTGATTTGAGATCTTCTTTTTAGGTGTTTACAGCTATAAATTTCCCCCTAAGCACTGCTTTAGCTGCACTAAGTACATTTAATATATTGTACTTTTGTTTTCAATCATCTCTAACTTCTAAAGTATTTCTCTAACTTCTTCTGTGATTCTTCTTTGACCTACTAGTCATTTAGGAGTGTATTTTTTAACTTCTACATATTTTCTAACTTCTTCTGTGATTCTTCTTTGATCCGCTAGTTATTTAGGAATGTATTTTTAAACTTCCACATATTTGTGAATTTTACAAAGTTCCTTGCATGATTCATTTCTAATTTCATTCCAGAATGGTTTCAGGAATATATTTTATTTGATTTCCATTCTTATAAATTAATTGAGAATTGTTTTATGGCCTAACATATGGCCTTTCCTGGTAAATATCCTATATGCACTTGAGAACTATGTGCATTCTGTTATTAAGTAAAGGGTTCTGCAAGCATCTTCAAGGTCAAGTTGGTTTATGTGTTCTTCAAGTCTATTATTTCCTTGTTGATCTTCTGTTTAGTTCTATTTATCACTGAAAGCAGGGTATTGAAGCCTCCAAATATTATTACAGAATTGTGATTCATCTTTCAAAAGGACTCAAAGGGAAATATTTCAAAAGGACTCAAAATTTCAAAAGGAAATAAGGAGAACCTTATTTCCAGGGTCTTACTTGAGTTTCAATCTATTCTGGGGTAAATCTGGAGAGTATTCACAAACTCAAACAATTGATATTTAAGGAATCCTCTGAAACAACTATATTTTTCATCCCCTGTCCCTTATAAACCCTTTGGTTTCCACTCCTGCTAGCCTAATCCCAAGGTAAATTCATTTTATCAAGGCTGAGACAGATGACTCATGTTCCAAAATAAAGCAATATTACTAGTCCAAAAATGACTACAGAGAGACCTGTGGCTTAAACCCAAAGAGACAGCTGTGGAAATACTAGAAAGGTAGTAGAGTGGCGGTATTTACTTCAGCTAAATGCATATTCCTGTGCTTTACTCTAGAACTACTGAATTAAAACTTCTCAGAGTGGGGCCCAGAAACATGTGTTTTGATACTTCCCAGTCAATTCTTATGTACACAAAAGTCTAAGGACCCAGATTCTCACTAAGTTTACAATGAACATTCTTCTAAAGGAAGATTTATCTTTAAAAATATATATCTACAGTTTGTGGAAATAAGAACATATACATTTTCACATAATAACTGAAAAATATACTGTATTTCAGAATCTGTACTACCTGGACAGATTATTCTAGTGTTAAGCACCGGTAGGTTTTCCTTGCTGGCTGCCACAGCTGGACCAGAGCAGGAATCAGCCTGGGTATAGCCACGACTTGTCTGGCCATCTGGAGACCGATGTGCAGTTTTAACTGTTGGCAAAGGGTCCAGATGAAAAAGAGGTAATGATATAGTCACAAAAATAAACAAGCGTCTATAAACTCAAGGTATCAACTAATTTAACACAAGTTCAAATCAAGCAGTGGAGCTGAAAATATTACATTCTGTGTATTTAATCTTTCACCATTTTGTTTTCATTTCCTTGAGATTTACTATGTGGACAGAACCTACCACAGGTAGATGTCTTGATCTCTCAGGTCAAATACATGCAGATTGGTCAAAAATAGGTCTACCATAATTAAAGTTAGTAATAGTGGTAATTTGAATGTGATCAATTCATACCTTAAGGTAAATAGAAAGGTTTAAGCCTGATGATTTTTGAAAATGGAACTTACAGGTTGTGTTATACTACCAACACAGTATAGTATTTTTCTCATAAGTGTTGAGTGAATGATCAAATTTAATTAATGTAATTCCCAGAGCTAAAATGCAAAACATGAGTTGACACTTTCTTCTATGAAAAGGAAAACAATTATTTGGTTTAAAATAAAGCCAATATATGATTCCTGTACTTATTAATTAATTATTCAAAACAGTGATTTTCCCTAAACTGTTCTATCATTTCTTGTAGAAGCTCAATATATTTTGAAAATTACTCCAAAACATAGCTACTATAAAAAAAAGAAAAATTTAATTCTATATAAACTGGTGCAATTTAATGAAGAGCAAATGGTACCTTTAATTAATTTAGGAGCTATGGGCAGGTGATTGAGAAAACAGAAATCCTTAAACTCAATTTAAAAATATTCTAAAACTTAATTATCTTTATTCTTAGTTAAGACTAATTACAAACTAACTATATTAATCTTAGGTGCTATTCTCTCTGTTCAGAACAGTCCAGTTGCACTAAAGAAAAGTAGCAGAACAGCTGCTCTTTTATTTGACAGATGAGACTCCTGGAACCAATATTTAATAAAAATAACCTTTTGATGTTCGTCTTTGATAAAAAGCAGACACTGCCCTAAT
Source organism: Myrmecophaga tridactyla (assembly GCA_004026745.1). NCBI lineage: Eukaryota > Metazoa > Chordata > Mammalia > Pilosa > Myrmecophagidae > Myrmecophaga > Myrmecophaga tridactyla. The sequence continues at coordinate 18,219 of PVIY010011666.1, forward strand.
GACTAAGATTGATGGTCCACTGTAGGTAATTAAATTAACGTTTCATGATTCTTCTCAGTCCTTTGCAGATGACAATGAAAGTGTGAAGTTCATGAGTGTACGGTAAGGTAGAACAGCAGTTGGTTGGAAAACCATTAGCAATGAGTACTAAAAAACCAATTCTCTAAAGAGAGCCATTATCATAGAGGGAATTATCAAGCAGAAAACTGGAAGGACTCCATTATCAGCCCTCCTTTACTCAACACATTTATTTCAATGGATGCAGATATATAAGGCCTGCTTATGAAATTCACCATGAAGTAAATTTGAGCAGGCAGAATTACGCTTCAAAAATTTTTTTGCCAGGATGTACTGAAAGATCCAAATCACAAAGATAAAAGTTCATAGGGATGATTGTAAACTACTATAATTAGGTTTTTAAAAAAAAATCATTTGCACAAAAACAGGAGAACACCAGATTTATACTGCTTGAAGCCAAAAAAGGAGTCTCAAGTGGTCTTTATAACATCAAATGTCTAAAATGAGTTAACAAATGGTACCTGAGGTCTCAACATGTTATGACACCACAGAAAATTTATGAAGAATTTTGTCCAAAACGAGGCACCAAATGTTAAAATAAATTTTGACCAAAGAGGTGCAACTAGAAAAACATAATGTTTGAAATCATCAAGTTGAAGATTGGTAGAGGATCCATGGAGGGATATCTGGAAAAAGAAGATAAAAGGTATGGGAAGAAGATGTGATCCCATGAAAGCTGCTTCCAACATCATTTAAGGGCTGCCACATGGATGAAGAATAGGATACAGCTATTCCATAAAGTGCAATAAGGTGTGTAAAACTACTTTTAAATTAACCATAAAGTACCACACAAGTGCCAGTACTTGTGAATGTTAACATTATGATAAATAAAACCTTATCAATAATAATTGCAATCATGGGTAGAAATATAAGGGAGAACATATAAAGCTCAGCATGAAGAGTAACTTTCTAACAACTAGAACTGACTGCTGAGAGCCATGTATTGAAAAGTGAGTGGTCCAAAGGCTCAATGACTCTCTCTCAAGAAGATTATAGAATATGTCTGCATTGGATTCTAGGCTGTAATAGGGACACAGAAGGTCTAAAAGGTCTAAGCTGTATTCTGGACATGTAAGATCCATAAGGTCTAATTATGAAGCCTGGGAGAGTTTAAATAAAATTAAAGAATAGTCTCTCAAGGATAATGCAATTATTAGAAGCGGGAGCAGAAGTAGTAATGATGATGATGATGATGATGACAGCAAATGCTCTTATATAGGAATACGTATCATACACTATTCTAGCATACAACAGCTTCACGAAGTAGGTATAATATTATCCCCATTTTACAGATGAAAAAACCACAGAGAGGTTAAGTAATCTACCCAGATTTATATGTAATGAAAGTAAAAGCAAAAATCTAGTAATTGCAATAGTTCTGATATAACAATGCTGACTTTTTGCTGGTATTTCCATATTATTTTCTCATCTTCATTAACATTTTAAGTTCTGCTTTGTCTTATTCTAGTGTCCTAATAATTTGTTTCCTCACACAACATAAAATCTTAAAAGTATAAATTTTTCTTCAATTAAAACAGTAGAACAATTAAAATTCTTATTGCTATGCATTACATATCATACATGATATGAAATACATATCAATTTCTTGGCAAAAACCATTTCAATTGAGAAAGGGTTGTGACTAGGTATCCTATGACTTTAAAGATCAATTTAGCAATAAAGATTATTACTCTAGCATGAGGATGTATGGGATTCAAGGGACTGCTAGATCATTTAAATTATACACCAGATTTTATAGGTATAGAGCCTGTGGCTTTCATACAATCCTCAAAAGAATCTCTGGGTTCTGATTTGGGTGTGAGAAAAATTAAGATATTTAGCTGTGTTTATTACCATAATCCTTAGTTTATCATTATGATCTCTAGATTATATTATAAATGAGAGATGCAGAGATACTTGACAATAGTTTTAATAATCTCTGTTAGCTTTATAATTTTAGTATTGATGAATCTCTAAGATTTAACTCCAGAAAACTTCAATAAAATAAATATTCTGTGTGGGCCACGGTGGCTCAGCAGGCAGAGTTCTTGCCTGCCCTGCCAGAGACCCAGGTTCGATTCCTGGTACCTGTCCTTCTAAAATAAAATAAAATAAATAAATATTCAGGGCAGTGCAATGGTGGCTCAGTGGCATGCTAGAGACCTGGGTTCGATTCCTGACGCCTGCCTATGCCATGAATGAATAAATAAATAAATAAATAAATAAATAAATAAATAAATATTCAAATAGTTTATTTTCAAACTAACTCATTTGAAAACTAAAAGCAAAATTACATTTTACTTAATCCCAAAATAATCCTAGTTTCCTTACCAGTTAATGATTCTTTTATATCATCATCTTTAGAATCTTCTTTACATTCATCTGTTTCTGAATGATCATATTCTGATGACTGATTATCTGGCTCACAGGGGTGAACTGACTGTTCGTCGATAACTTTAAGTAGTAAGAAGATAAATATGTTTGGGCAAGTAAAAATAAAACCTATAAATATTAAGATATACTTAAGAAAGATAAATTGAAACATTCATCAAAAGAAATTGCTTATTCACAAATAATATTTAGCAACAAACTTGGTGGTGATGATACCTGTAAGTCCTGGAGATGATATAAATGCCAAAACTAAATTAAATTCCCAAGTTGCTAAAGTTGAACTTTTATCAGCATGAATTATATTAATGCCAAAATTAAATTAAATTTTCCAAGTTGCCAAAATTAAACTTTTATCAGCATGAAAAAAAGTAAAATATAAGAATTTTAGAGGATGAAATATGAGTGCACTTTTTTAGAGTAATTTTATTGTTTCCTTACTACAAATATAATACATGTCTAACTATAAGTGCAATTTGATTTAAGGTCTATGATAGAGTAAGTTACAATCTGGAAAGATTTTCTGAATTATTAATTATTTACATTAAAATTAACTTTTAGCTTGCTATTAAATTCTAAAATAAATATAAACGTTCTATTAATACAAAAAAATTAAAATACAGGCAGACCTTTTATAACCTCAAAACAACATAAACATGTAGGAAATAAATGTCAAAAAATATTTTCTCTATTTTCAAAGTAGCTGAAAGGTTTGATTTTCTTTATTCTAAGAAGTCAAAAGATTGCAAATAAATTACAATAATTAAAAGTACAGATATATTAAGTTAATGTTCAAAATCAATTCATGTTTCAAATGTACTTTAAGTATTTCTGAGATTTCATTTATCATTAATATGATGACCTTACTACTTAAATCAAGAATAAGGCTAATTCCAAATTTCATTTTCACGGCTTTAATCTTCTATCTTTGTTTGCAACAGAAATTCTTCAAAAGCTAATTTTGTGCGTGTGTACCTTTTCCGGCTTGTTCAATGACTTGCCTCACTGCTTTCTTTAAACTGTCTGCCCGTGACAATATTTCCCTCGATTTGAAGGTTTTCTTTGAGGGAAGCCTGTGGAGGTCATCCATGAGCTGCCCCCTGCTGTCACACAAGGATTCGTCGCTGGAAGATTCCACAGGATCCACTTCCACAAAGACAGGGCAGTCGCCATGAAGCCCAGAAGCAGCCTGGCCCTCAGTGTGCACGGCCTGGAGGAGCTGCTCCAGCTTCTCGTTTAGGACTGAACACTACGAAAGCAAAAATACAATAATAAGAGCATCAATAAAAAGCAGGAAAAAAATGAAAAGATATCCGTAAGTGAGATGCTTTGAAAGTTGAATCACTAGAGGGAAACGCTAAAATTCAAATGTGTACCACATTTAATTCTATAGATGCTTTGGCTCAGGAAGTACCTGATTTTTAAATCTCTAGTAGAGATGGAAAAAAGGTATTTTTAAATGAATGGAGTGTGATTTACAGGGATGCGACTACAATTATACTTTAGACAGTTTATAGACCTAATAATTTATAATTACACAATTCACATGTACGTTTCATTGATTTAGGTCAGACCCCATTTCATGGGTAAAAATTTTACAATTTTTGAACATATATTTTTCCTTAAAAGAAAATAACAAACATTTCACATATAATAAATGACCGTTAGACAAAAAAAAAAAATCATACATTAGACAAAATTTGCTATATGTTACATATGTTTTTTATGTTTTGATTCAATCAGCCTATGGCAACATTCTGAGCATGATAACGTGGCGGTCTGGTGAGTTTTGGCGAGCTAGCCTGAGAAACTTTGGTTTGCGAAGGAGTGAAAACAGCTGCTAGGGGTTTACTGGGACAAAAAAAAAGAATAAAAAGGAACATGCACACAGCTGAGGTGTAATGGAACATAGTGATACTGAAAGATAAAAAAGTGCTCTGCCCTGGTTTTTACTGCTTTTCTTGAACTACTGGGGCTGGAGAAACACTGAGGACTGAACCTGCCAGTACCACCTCGTAATGTTATATCCTCCATTGCTGCAGTTTCCTGCCCTTCCCTCCTCCATTTAATTGTCTTTGATGGCAGGTCAAGACAATTGCTGTTAGATAAAAGTGGGGCTAGAGAGGGTTTCTGTTTTCTGGAACTCTCCACAGGGCAGGAAAAAAACAAGAGAAAGATGCTAAAAGTTTCAAAAGTATGTTCATTTCTTTGTTCTCTTCCTTTCATGCAATTAACCCACCATCTATGAATTTGGGGAAGCTGGTTCCTTTGCAAACCCAATATACCCAGGCCTTTCATAAAAATGCCCTGTTGTGAGCAAAGACAGTAACTTTTGAGATTCAGTGAATTGTTATTTTAGCCACAGAAAAGCGGATGAGCTGGAAAAGTCTGCAAGGAAAAAAGCAATGCAAGAAAAAGAACTCTGTAAGGCGCCCCGGGCTGCAGAGTCGGGGAGGGAGCCTGGCTGGCCTGGAAGTGGAGCCTCCTGCTCCACTCTCCACTGGAACGCTGCACTGCATTGTCCTCTGTGAACTGACTACAATGCGTGTCCCCTTCGAGATGCTCAATAGTCGGAAAAGGAATTTGAGTTGACAAAGTTCAGCTGGTTGCAGTTTTCAGCAATGAAGTTGTCCAACATATGAAAGGGCCACCATAAGAGAATATACATATGCTTTAAAATTCTCATATCTGATTTGAAAGTAATTTTTCTCTTTGAAGGAAAATTGCCAAACTAATTTAGCTCATTGGTTTTAGTTCTGCTTTAACACTGTTAGAGAAACCCGTGCACTCCCTGTATGTTTCCCACTTACTTTACTGGCCAGTGCGTCTGTTACAACAGTATTTTCCAACGTTTTTTCGTAGGCTTTCTCTACTTTGGCAACAAAGTCCTTGACAGTTTCACATAATATCCTTTGAAGGAAAGAATTTGTACAGTTCAGTAAATTTAGAAGGTTAATTTCCTCCAAATAATAGATATATTTAAAAATAAGCACAATTAGGCAAACTGTCAAAATATCTAGATCACTTGTAAATAAATCCATACTTCTCCCTGTTATATAGTAAGTCCCAGGTAAGTTCAAGGCATGTTAGATGATAAATGGATATAAGAAGAAAGCCTGCATAATGTAACTAAAAAGTAATTTTAAGATTATTGCAAGACTTTCTCAAATATTTAAATGCTTGAGAAGAGTATTTATAGATCCCAATAAAAATGAAAGCATTTGCTACCGCAGCTTATAATTTTCATGTTGAAAAAACAAGGATAAGGGTGTTGTTACTGATGCTTTACTATTTGTCACATGGGCCTCTTGACAATATATTGTCCCTAAGAGTAAAGAAGTTGTGTATTGTGCTGAAAACCAACATATCACTTGAACTGAGTTACAGTCTCTAAATCTACTCATTTTCTTTCTTAAGATAACCAGTGTAATAGCAGGCAACACCAATTTAACTTAGGTCTTGTTATTGTCATTGTTACGTAGTGTACTTGTTTTTTTCTTTTAATTATATTTTGTTTCTTTAACAACAGAAAGAGATTTTACAATAATCTGAGATGCTAATAAAATTTATCTTTCAGAAGTCTTTGGAGTCGTTGTTGGATTAAAAACAACCAATGTAATGATATATGCCCTTGCCAAAAAAAAAAAAAAACTAGGGGCCTATTCAGTAAATATTTGAAAAGAGGACCAAAATATTTCAAAATCATTGTACACCTCTCTGTCATTGCTATAGGTTGAGGAATTTGAAAACAATATCAGATTCCAGCAATTATTTTTTCCTATTATACACACAATTTTTTTTTCTGGCATGTGGGTAGTATAATAAGTTTCCAGATACTTAAATAGTTTAAACTCAAAGCATTCAGTAACTATAGGACTGTCTCTCTCTCTCTCTCACACACACACACAGATACATACATACATACACAGATACACACATACATCCCAAACCTTCAAATAAGTGCATTACTCCTAGCAATTTTTTTGTTGTACTTGTTTTTTGGCAACCATTTCTAAATTTCACTGGGACAAAACATAACATTTCCTAAACCTCAACTTTTTTTTTTTTCATTTTGATATTCAACTTTTATTGTGTCTATTCTCTCTCTACTGCATTTTATATTGTTATCGTTTGACTAGACAAAGGGGCATGTGTTTGAAGAAGCTCTTTAAAAGTGAACAGTGGTGAGCCGAATTAAAGCACGGTATGAACTGTAGGGACAAAAAATTCCTGGAGTATGAAGAAAATGTCCAATTCCCCAGAACACAGAAATTATTGTCAGGAGATTCTTGGAGAGTGAAGGAAAGTTCATACTCCTAGGAAATGGAGAAATCATTGGAGATAAATGGAGGCATTTCCTCACCCAATAATGGGCTTTTTAAAAATTCAGATTTCTACAGAGAATCTAACTTACCAATTGTTTGAGCTGCATTCACGTAATTTATGTGAAGTTTGTCCTCTTTGTTCGTGTATAATACCTTTATGGAATTTCTTGAAATACTAAACTTTCAAGGCTAGGGTAAACTTTCCTCTATGTGCTTTACTGAAAATTTCTCTAAGATGTTTCCCTTCTGGGCATTCTTGCCTATCAGTTTAACTGCAAAACTGAGGTTTTTCTTGTCATTATTTAACACTGTCTCGACATAACTTTCTTTGGGATTTGTGAGGTTATAAATGCCATGACAGTCTCATAGCTACTTTTGCTGGCATTTTACTAATCTCAGGGAAAGAGCTGTGGAGTTCATTGGCCTAGGATGACAGTGGCAGTGGCCATACCCTTGTGCCACTTAGCTGAGCCAGATGGAGGCTAAAGGGGAGGGTCTAATCCTGGGAGGCTTGTGGCCAAGAGAGCTGATGAATGGAAAAGTGAAGGTGTGGGGACTGCTCGCCACACAGCTGTATGAAGAATCAGAAGAAATAAGTCTATCTGATGGTCCATTAAGTTCCATATTACAGAAAACTTAGGATATTTATATTTTGAAGGAATGAGTTAACCTTTTATACCTAAATAGTGAATAGAGTTTAAAAAACAGAAATAAAAAATACACTTAAAAACATTATGATTTCACTGTCGTGTCAACTGGAAACTTGCAAATTGGAAAAAGTCAATTTTAAGATGTGTTTACTATAGTAACACAGAAAGATTTCCAAATGAAACTTTTATACATAACGACTTGCAGAAAATGTCTTGGAAAAATAAATAAATGAAAATTGAGCATGGATTTTCCCATAGTGCCAAATAAAAAAATTTTAAATCTCTAATTACATCTTCAATTAATGTCAGACATAATTTTTGAGGGCGTTTTATTTCTTCCATTTTGTTTTCTTCCTTCAAGTTGAACATAGTCATTCAATTAAGACGAATACTAGGAGGGGCAACAATTGTAGATTTTTAAAAAGTTAAAGTGGTATAAAACCCAAATGCAATGTGTGAGCCTTGTCTGGATTTTGATTTGCACAAATCAACTATCAAAAAAAATTGAGATAACTGGGAGAAATGAAATATGGACTGAAAATGACCAGTGACATCAGAGAATTATTTTAATATTGTCAAATATTTTAAGAAAGAGAGACTACTAGTCTGTAGTGTATTTGAACAGCTAGAAGGAAATACCTGAAAATTGTGGAACTGCAACCTGTACAATACTTTGAAATGTCCTCTATAACAACTTAAACTGTACTTGGAAATTTATCACATTGTTTGCATACATATTTCACAATAAGAAAATGTTAAAAAAAAAAGAGAGAGAGAGAGAAACTACTAGATACAAATACTGAAGGTGGAATAAAGTGATTTCTGGGATTGGCTTAGCAATACTGCAGCAACAAGAAGTGGGAAGCTGATGGCAAAATGTTGATAAACGCTGAAGCCAGGTGACAGGCATGGTGGAATTTATTTTATCAGTCTCTCTTATGTATATTTGAAAATTTTCATAACAAAAGTAAAATTTTAAATATGTTACATTACTGGTACAGTCATTACATATTATCCCTTTTTTTCCTCTTGAAACTCTTTATGACAAATCCCCAGAATTTTAATGTAGGGAACCTGGTGGTATAACAGCGAGGCAGCCTGAGAGACCTGTGGGCCTGGAAGGGACAGGAAGGAAGCAGAGTTGGGATGGAATCTGCTCAAGGGCAAGGGAGCTAGTAGGGAGAAACCCAAAGCTAGGGCTAGGAGAAAACCCTAGACACGGAGCAGACCAAGGTCAAAGAAGAAGTTTGAAATGGATTTGGGTAAAACACTGGATGAGACAATAATTTAATAAAGCACTCTGTAGTTTATACACTCTATTTTATTACTCAACCTAATTCTCCAAAGTCCTATGAGGGGGAAAGCATAGGCACTCTATATGTCTGAAAAAAGACTTAGCTCTTTTTTCTAAGCTAATAAATAGAAAAGCCGATAAAGCTAATAAATTTTGAGTCTCAACTAGGATTTCATCTTACTGCAACACTAGAGGCTTACTCCAGTAGTTTTAAAACTCCTCCAGTTATACCTCACGGGTTCTACAAATACTTGATTTGAATTTCCTTTAAAAATAGAGTACAACAAATTTTAAAAACGTTTTTGCATGAGGAAGAACAAAGGAATGTCATTACTGCAGGGTGTTGAAAATAGATGGTAATTAATATTTTAAAATTTCATCTTATGTGTGAGACTAAAGCAAAAAATGTTTATTTGGTACAAAAGTTATATTTTGACTACCGCATTTCCAAATATAATTTATGTAGACAGCTTAATTGAACACCATAAGTACATGGAACCTTGAGGAGGACATGAGATTTTGTTGGTTTGTCCAGAGTGATGCCCCGATAAATCCCAGAGTGATTTGAACAGTGAATAAAAAAGTACTTGCAAAGTCCCCTTCGGGAAATAGTGAGAAAGGGGGAAAATTTAACTTCCCCAAGTTGAATTCTTGATATTCTCACAAGCAGTGTGGACAACCAAAGCTATAGGCTGAGCCCCCAGTCTTGGGGTTTGTTCATATGAAACTTAACCCCACAGGGGATAGGTCCAGCCTA
>PVIY010011666.1:27810-64627 GCA_004026745.1 Myrmecophaga tridactyla
ATGTGGCCTCTCTCTCCAGCCAACACAGCAAGCAGACTCACCACCCTCCCCCTGTCTACGTGGGACATGACTACCAGGGGTGTGGATCTTCCTGGCAACATGGGACAGAAATCCCAGAATGAGCTGAGATTCAGCATCAAGGGATTGAGAAAAACTCTAGAATGAGCTGAGACCCAGCATCAAGGGATTGAGAAAACCTCCTCCACCAAAAGGGAGAAGAGTAAAATGTGACAAAGTGTCAATGGCTGAGAGATTCCAAAAAGAGTCGAGAGGTTATCCTTGAGGTTATTCTTATGAGTTAAATAGATATCACCTTGTTAGTCAAGATGTAATGGAGAGGATGGAGGGAACTGCCTGAAAATGTAGAGCTGTGTTCCAGTAGCCATGTTTCTTGATGATGATTGTATAATGATATAGCTTTCACAATGTGACTGTGTGATTGTGAAAACCTTGTGTCTGATGCTCCTTTTATGTACCTTGTCAACAGACGAGTAGAACATATGGAATAAAAATAAATAATAGGGGGAACAAATGTTAAAATAAATTTAGTTTAAAATGCTAGTGATCAATGAAAGGGAGGCATAAGGGGTATGGTTTGTATGAATTTTTTTCTGTTTTCTTTTTCTGAATAGATGCAAATGTTTCAAGAAATGATCATGATGATGAATATGCAATTATGTGTTGATATTGTGAATTACTGATTATATATGTAGAATGGAATGATCAAAATAGGAATGTTTGCGTTTGGTGTTTTTTGGTATTAAAAAGATAAAATTTAAAAATGAGAAAAAATAGAGTACAATATTTAAGATGCTCAAATGACTAGTAGAGACATTAGAGATAAATACCGTTAATCTGTATTTTACAATTTACTAGATTTGTGTGACTCTTCAGCTAAACCACCTTCTGCCATTTTTCTTTAATTGAAGACAATTTCCTTATAATTGTGTTAACCAAATAAAATACAGAAATACTTGGAAACTACACCAAACATTAAACCATAACTATCATCTATAACCTGATCGCTTTTCTACCCTCATAAACGACTTTAATAATTTAATCCTACACAAATTTATAAATGCCAAGAAAATAGAATTTTTATTTATTTATTTTTAAGTTGGGATTCTGTGTAAGATTTTATTTGAAAAAGGGTTCCCAATGATAAAAATGTTGTACCATACAGGTATTGAAGTTAAGAAAGAGAGGGAGAGGGCGGCTGCCGTGGCTCAGCAGGCAGAGCTCCAACCTGCTGTGCTGGAGGTCTGGAGTTCGATCCCTGGTGCCTCCTGCCCATACGCAAATTTAAAAAAAAAATAAAAAAAGAAAGAGAGGGAGAGGAATGGATGGTGATCATGATAAACCTGTTTATATCTGTTCAGATTTCATATCACTTATTCCATTAATTAAAAAATGCAATATATAGGAGGCAATAATCAAACAAAATAAGGCCAAAGCACCTTACTAACAAAACTAGAAAAGTTGGCCAGATAGAATTCACTATATCGAAGAAAGAATAATTTTACTATTTATTATTATTCCACTTCAACTTTCCATCTTTCTGGCAATGTCCTCTAAAATACCTGTCAAGACATATTTGATTTGTGGGGTAAGGTTGGCAAACTCAGATATCCATAGATTCCAGGGAAGTAACTTAAATGTGTGAATTGAATTGGGATGAGAGAGACAATACGGAGTGCTCGAGCCTGGGACAAGCTGGAGATCTGTATACCCTACCATAAAGCAAGGCAATGCAATTCATTCTAAAAGATGAAAAAAACAAATAGTACCAGTACCCATTGAACAAAGGTCTGTGAGCCACCTCCCCGGTGCCAACCAGCACGCTCTCCTGCCTTTTGCTTCATTCTGTTTCCTATTCCTGGGGGCTTACATCATGCACGAAAGCAACTGTCACTACATTTGTACTTCTGCCACAAGCAAGTTTGTTTATAATGAACTTCTCTTAACTTTCCTTGATTTCTTTGCAAATTAAGGTATATATAATGTGTTAAAATGTGCCTATTTTTATCTTCACCACTTCCCTACCCCCTTTCTTTTCTTAGTAATCTTTATTTGCTACACCAGAACCCTAAGCAATTCTAGTAGCTTATCAGCTGAAAATTCAAGTTGGTTCCACTCATTTCTTCTAGTTGACTTTCCAATTCTCATGACATTAGTATAGGATGAAATTCTAATTTACAGCCCAGCTATATTTGGGATGAAACCAAATACCTTTGGCTCCATTTACTGAATCAACTTGACTAAAATCTGATAACTTTGAATTAAATAAAATTTAATTATGACATTTGAACACGTTGAGAAATGTCATTTTGAAAAGTCTCATTTTTCCCTTTTACTGATATAAGTCTCCATATAATAGTGTATATGGAAATAATGCATTATAATGAAATGTTTTCCATATTATAATTAATCACAAATACTTTTTAAAACAGAAACTTAGATGAATTAAATTCTAAGCCCTTACTGCATCTTTTTTACAAAAATGTTTCAAATTATGTACCAAAAAATATAGCCTCTAAATATAAACTGTAAAATAAGTTGTTAAAGTTAATTTTTAAAAAAACACAACACAAATCTAAAATACCAAATTCTACAAGCTACTTCACAGGCAATTTTTGAAAAGTAAAATCACAACAAACTTAAAGAATAGTGGAAACCAGCTTTTCTTTCATTTTTACCAGGTAACTATTTCATGATGTAAACTCCACCACTCACTTGGCAGATGATCTGACTACTGCATATTCGTCAGAATTGAGGATTGTTGAAAGATGAGTTGCAACTGAGTCTTCATAAATTGTCATCTACAACAAGAAAAAACACCATATAAACGTTGCTGGTTTTTATACACTCAGTTTTACTGCTTCCAGATGGGAACCATTCATGTCACACAAGAAATAGGAACAATAGCTGTAATTAAATATATCACACAAAATAGAAAAATATATTCTTCCAGTGAAAGGTTTTCAGTTTCTGGAATTCTTTAATTTATATTCTTAGGGAAACCCATAAAAATCCCTTGTGAAAAATTTTCCAAAAAATACTATTTATATAAAGAATTCTTACTCTTGGTATAAAAAAGCCAGACAACCTAACAAAAAAATGGGGAAAACACTAGAAATTTAAATAGGAGGCTATTTAAATGGCTGAAAAGATGTGTATTTTCCTCACCACCGGGCAAATGCAAACAAAAAGCACAATGCAGTACCACTATATATCCACCAAAATAGCTAAAACGAAAACAACAGTGACAATAAGAACAGGTAGAAAATGCCAGGCGGTGGCAAGGTTGCGGAGAAACGGAGAAACAAAGCTCTCATACGACAACAACAAAGCTGGTGGGAGTGCAAACGGCTACACTCTAGAAAACTGTGTCATAGTATCTGTTAAAGCTGGACATATCTGGCATCCTGCAGGACCCAACAAATGCAACTTCTGCATTCATGAGCCAAAGAAATGCGGTTGTGCGTCCACTAAAGGTAGCAATGAGACTGTCCACAGCCACATTCGTGCAAGTGCAGAATGGATAACAAATTGTAGTATTTTCGTGGAATGGAGAACTAGAGGGCAAGGAGAATGAACGATTTACAACTACGCGGCAGTACAGAGGAATCTCACCGACATAAGGTCGAGTCAAAGAATCCTGAACGATTCTATTTTATCAAGTATAAATACAGGCAATTCTGTTTTTGGGAGTCGAGATAGTGGTTGCAGGGGTGGAGGGGCAGTGGTGAAGGGGCCACAAGGCGGGCCTATGATGTCCTATCACTGCTGCCTCGTGATCTGGGTGCTGGCTGCATGAATTTGTTGAGTTTTTGAAAACTCGCTAAACTGGACATTTATGAAATGTGCACTTTTCTGCATGTATATTATACTTCAATTAAAAAGAATTTTAAAAATGCAGACTACACTGTTATATGGTTATGAAAATAAATATTTCTCTCAAACAACAACATAACCAACATGCCAAGAGAGTCCTGTATCCTTTTCCTGTTGGACTCCTACTGAAACATCAGATTGAGAGAACATATAGAGAATATATAAATATATATATATATATATATAATTTATATATAAATGTGTGCAATATAGAAGCAGGCTCATATGCAGAGCCTCCCTGCATTTAATGTTTGCTTTATATATATTCCATGCCACACAGCTCAAAAATTTCTAGTGTAAACCATCTGCTTTATCCAAGCTGGCCTCTTCTGCCTGACAGATACTATTTCATTGCTATTCACCAATGAGCAGCAGATTATTCAGACAATTGACAATTCACATTAAACTCTCATAGAAACTTGCTGACAAGCCTCTTCCCAGAAAAATTTCATTCCACAGCCACATTCACTTCCATCAGTGGGTAGTCAGTATGTTACTCTTCGAAATTTCTATCTTATCTCCTTTCAAAGATGGACCACGCATAGAAAAGGAATTTTATATGAAAGTAAGGAGGGGAGGGGTAAGTCCCCAACATAACATATAAAATTATAGTGACCACAAATCCACTTCATTGATCTCCTGGTCTAATGGCTAAAAACTGAACATTTACCATTTAAGATGAGAAAAAAATATTAATCTTCTGAAAAAAAAAAAACTTTCTTAAAAGATCCAAGAAAGGAAATATTCTTAAAAAAGATTAGTTTTATTTCTTGTCCTTACAGGGTGGATTGCCATAAAGTCTATGAATATTGGGGAAATATTTTAAACTATAGTTAATACCATTTGAATTTATATTTAAAAATCCAAATTATGGGGTATTAAAATATTCAAAGAATACAACTTCTTTTAGGGGAAAATAAAATAGCCCCATGTCCATAGATAAAAGCGTAGATGTCACTTATTAACGTCTCATGTCGTAACTTAGTAGGCTCTGAAAGATAGGTAATAAGAATTAACATATTTATTGTGTACCAGACAGTATGATTAAGCACTTTGTATGTATTTACCCAGCTAATTCTCCTGTTTTACAGCCAAGGAACCTTCAGTTTAGAGGAGTTAAGTGACCCACAGTTAAGAAATTGTGGACCAGCTTGCCGAACCCATTTGCATACTCGAGGCTTTTCCCATCACACTGCTCAGAAGGGAGTCTTCATCCTTACTTAACTGCTTTGGGTCAAATATAAATTTCATCATTTCTCAACAGTATCATCATTCACAGCCTCCTAGCTGGGCTTCCTGTGTCTCCCCTGTCCCTTTCCAATCCATTCCTCACTTCACAACACAGTGGCTTTTTTCTGCAACACAACTCTGATCACACGCCTGCTCAACATCTGAGGGGATCCCTCCTACTTCCCACGTGAAGTCAAAACTCTTCAGCTTTGAAGCGTTCAAACCTTCCCTAGTTCTCAAAACTCTCCACCCGAACCCACATCTCATCGGTCGTGTGGTCTTACACTCTTCCTCAGACCACGTGCTCTAACTACACCAAACTCCTTGCAGCCTGCCAACGTGCAGTGGTACCTCCGCACAGTGTGGTACTGCTGACTATTACCAAGCTTCCTTAGAAATGGTAATGCGATGACGCTCCCTCATGATTGTCCTTCTCCAGCTGGCTAATTCCTACTTCTCTTTTTTGGTGTTGAAAGCCCAGTTGAGGCGCAACCTCCTGTGAACTTGCCAGGCTGAGAATCCTCCCTTGTGGGCTCCCATTACATACCATAAATACCCTTATCAGTTCCTTGTCAGTCTGTCTCTCTCACTAGAGCAGGAATTCCCACACTTTCTGGGTTCACAGCAGCCTTCATATCTTGGTATATGTTCCTCAGTATCCCTAGACCAGTAGTTAGGTTCAAGCAGCTAAAAAAACAACGAAATTTCCTAAGGACTAAGTAGGCATTTGAAAAAACAAACTACATATAAACTGAAAGGAAAATATTTCATTTGGAAGTAACTGGTGCGACTACGGGCACTGTACTACCTCTTAAACTTTGGAATCAGAGGACAAGGACACCTCCGTGTCTTGCTTCATACTGATTTTTGTGTGGTATTTGTTTTTATCACAGAAACGGCTGTAAACCCAGCTTCACAAAGACATGACGTTATTGAAAGGAATTCAGTGAGACCTAAATTGTGAAGCATCTCGAGCTAGCAGTCTCTGTGGTGTCCAACAGTTGCTGATTATTACCAAGCTTCCTTAGAAATTTAATGAATACCTGCTGGCACACCTATGAGTTCACCATGGTGCCCTGGCCTGCCTTGGCACACAGTTTGGGAACCATTACAGTAAAGGTGAGCCTTTTATTCCTAGTCTCAGGCAACAGTAAGCACTTAAATTTTTGAATGAATGAAAGAAATCAAGAATTTACCACTTGTTAGCATGGTATTGTTAAGCAGCTAGGAAAAAAAATTGAGGGCAGAACAGTTTTATTATTCTTCAATGGTCACTTAAACTAATTAGGAAAAACTTCATTTCTAGAGGTTTTAGGCCAATTCTTTCCTATATATTTAGGAGACTGTCAGGGTGCAGCAGCTCAAGCTTTCTCAGTGATTACCTTGGCACTAATTACAAGCATCGATGACTGATGACTTACTAGACTTGTTTGGTTGGGGTCTGATACAGAAGAAACCAAAAACATGATCCCTAAACAACAGAAGCTTAATCTAATTGGAAAGCAGAAAGAAACACACAAGACCAGAGATCTTTGATGCTAAGATGCCTGTTCTTCCAAAAGGGTTTGGTATTTAGATGAAAAATTCACAAGACTTTTTTATTTACTGCCTACACCTTGGGCCAAGCACTGTGCCAGGTGGCAATCCCATGGCAAGTTAATGCTACGCAGTACTCAGTATGACAGTGCCAAGATAAGGGAAGTGATGGAGGCTATGGAAGTACTAAGGAAGGGTGCAACTCTAGGATTTAGGAGTTGAAGGAAGCCTGCCTAGGGTAAGTGGTAGCTAAACTGAGATGACAGTGGAATAGGAGTGAGCAAATAATGATGCCCCTGAGAGAGACAGCATTCATTCACAAAGGGTTAGAAGACAGAAAGGGTATGGCAGCATGGGGATTTTACATTAAATGTAAACAACAGATTTTCTAATACTGAGGATTGTTAAACAATGGAATCATTTTTACGAAGGGAACCACAATATCACTATGGTTACAATGTTTAAAAAGTACAGCAACAAAAACAATGGCTTAATTGTTGCCAGAGGGAATTAATCAATAAAACTAACACACTTGCTTAGGCTCCATGATTCCAACAGAATGCTAATGGTTAAATAGATGGGTAGCATTATCTACCACACTAAGGAAAATGAAAAAAGTAATAATTATTTCATAATCATACACAAGGAAATTCAGAATGAATACTGCATTAAAAATGTATACAAAAGCTGGAAAAATAGGTTGAGCTGAAGAAGGAAGGTTTAGCTTACTTTTATTGCAGTCTCAGGACAAAAAAATTTTGATGACAGAGTAAAGCTCATTCCTGGTGTCAGAGAGAGGGGAGCTCAGGCCTCGGCCAGGTGCTGTAGAACACCCATTTAACCTGTTTGTTATCTTAAAGTATGTGATTCTTTTGCTATGAAAATAAGTTTTACTAAGAAACCAAAATATACCTAAATGAGAGTTCCTTCATTTAGTTACCATTGTACCCCATATTTGGTGATTATATATGCGATAAAAGTTAGTCATCTACCTTTTTAAAAATTATATGTTAGGAAATAGATGTCTCTAGAATAAGTAGAACCAAAGATTTCCCCTTTCTGTCTTTTTGGAGAGAAAATCAGTAACATTTACAAAAAATACCATCAAGAAAAAAAGAAACATGTATTATATTTATTGTCAGATAAAATAATATGATAAATAAAAATACTGCTGGGAATAAAGCAGTATATATAACAATTTTTGAATAGTGATTATTTTTGGGTGGCAGGACTAGAAGTGATTTTCTTTTTTTTCAAATAATTTCTTATTCTACAAATTTTTTTAAAAGCAATTTTTGCTACTTTTATATCAGAAAAAAGTTTAAAATACAGTTAGCTTCTTTTAGGAATAGCCCCATGTTTCTAGTTATTTCTTTCCTTGGTCTTGACGAAATCATAATTTTCTTAATGACAAAGATTTCAATTATAAAATAAACAGATGACTTTCCCTAGAGGGAAAAATAAGTTATCATAGATCAAATGGTCTTAATGAGCCAGAGAAAAATCCTTTGAAAGTTAGGTTCTGTTTTAAATCTCCAAATGCTTTGAGGTTTAATCAGAATCTTGAATCTTTAAAAATGGCTAAGAACGTTAGCCATTTACGGTCTGTGGAAGGGATGGAATGAAGTGTGCTGTCCACATTCTATCTTGATCAACAGGGTTAATCTAGAGACCTGTCCTGACGCACCCTCAAAAGAGCAATCAAAGCGGAAGGAGAGAAAAGATATAACATTCTGGCCAGGAGCACTGGTGAGTCTGGAGATGGTTTAAAGGAGCTGGGCTAACACCTCACGATCAAACAGTGCTTATGGCTGATGAAGGGCAGTGATTAAAGGCTAAAAGGAAACTCATCAGCTGTCTCCCTGTTGGGCAGCCTTTGCCCAGGCCTTGTTAGTAAAGCAGAAGCAGGCGGGCAGAATATTCAGGTAGAACATTCAGGATCTCGGGCAATCCTTACACTATTGTAGCCTTACTTTATAGTTGAAGAAATTGTGGCCCATGCAGGCAAGTGGAGATGTCCAGTTTGGAAGGTCAGGAAGGACTCTGAGCTAGAACTTAACAGCTTCTTTCCACTGGGAGAGAAGACTAGAAGTAATCCATCAGGCCACATCCCAAGCAAAGTAAATAACATTTAGTAATTTATGTAAGTTTTCTTATTCTTTCAAGATGTTCACTGCCCATTTCAAAGGATAAACAGGTAAAGGGTCAAGTCTTACATAAAATTCTTCATTTGCTTCTTGAGATCCCGGAAGTAGAGAGGCCTTCGGTGGCAATTTGAGTTCATATGTCATTATGCTCCACCTGCAGGGAGAAAAATCTTTGGTCTAAAATCCTTTTAACATGTAAGAAAGTGACATTCTCTTCTCATACACGTATATATATATATATTCATCAGTTGTGCTTTCATGGTATCTTAAAACAGCCCAAAATCGGAGGAGAGATGGAATTTTGAAACTCTGATAAAATGTTGAATTTATAATTGATGATTTCCACATCTCACCAAGTCTCTGAGGAGAAGCTTCCAAACTGTTTAAGATGATGACCCACAGCAAAAAACGCACAAATGTAATGACACTTCCCCCTTTCTTGCCAGGCACAATGCATTCTGACTTTTCTATTTCACTTTTTAAATAATTTTTGTTGTGATTTATTTACCAGATTATACAAGTTACTAATAGATGACAATCTAAAGTTTCTAAACAATACCCTTGATTAAATATACACATGCTACCTATGAAAAAAAATCATTCTACGTGTAACAATTACTCTTATCAAATAAATCAGATTATATATACATGAACTGAAAATTAATTAACTACCCCTTCTTAAATTAAGAAAGAAAGCATAGGATTACAAGGAGAATGTTAATACAAATAATACTGATTGCACGAATTTGTTCCAATTAGCTGTAAATATTAAATTCAAACCAAACATATGACTCATCTGGTGTTAGAGAAGAGTAATCAACTCAAGATTAAATCCAGTCTTCTATCTAAACTAAGAATTTCAACATTTGGGAGGCACAGTTAGGTCATTAGCATAAAGTAAAGGATGTGAAATAATGTTGTACAAAAACATAAAGCACAATAAAAGCAGTCCCACAATATATGGATTTTAAGAAAAGCATATCACAGCTGAAACCAGTAGTAATAGAACTAGAAAAAAATCTCAAGATTAGCACAATATTTAAACAGAGCCTAGTCTATCATTCAGACTAATAGGAATATGTTTACATAAAAAATCCAAATTCCCAAAAGACATAAATTATATGTTACGATATATAAACTGACTTATAACTACTAGTCAAACTCTGATATAGAAATACTTGATGGAAATATATATTTGAGCACATCAAGCCATTCATTCATTAAATCATTCATTCATCCATGTAACAAATATTTATTGAACACCTCTTAAGTGACAGACATTTGCCCAAGGTCTGGAGATATAAGGATGAGTAAGACTTCCCTCATGAAGCTTATAGTCTAGTAAAGAAAACAGATATAATACAAGTAAACAGATAAACTTTGCTAAATATCCAAACAGAGAAAATTATAATTGGAAACACAAATGGCGAGGTTCCTTATAATTGGAAATGCTTCCCCAAAGGACGGTCAAAGAAATCTACCCAAGTATGTATGTTCCTTGTACCTCCCTCCTTGAATGGAAATGGAGAAAGTGCCAGTATGGGTCAGGAAGAGATGCATTTTGGTACCAGCTAAGAGTCCTGAAGGTAAGGGCCCTGTCTGGTGTGTGTGTGTGTGTTAAAGGGAGAGAACGCACTATTGGGGAAAGACCCTGGGAGGCACAATCTGGATTCTGGATTAGAATACCAGTTCCACCACCCATTAGCCATGTGGTATTGACAAGGCAAAAACTCAGATGATAACCTCAGCTCTCTCGGAGTGGAGTGACCATCAGATGAAATGAAAGAGAGGAAAGCAACTGGAAGTGCTGGGAAGATAAAAATCTTTGTTATCCCATTGACTCCACAAGCCTCAATTTTCATCTTTGTAAAATAACCATAATAATGCTTTTCACAGCTACCCCAAAATATTGTTTGAGGATCAAATCAATTAATACATGTAAAAAAGCTTATCTAATTTTAAATATCATTAAACGAAGTTTTTTTTACCTGTACTTTACAAATAATGTTCTTTAATTGGTAAAGAAAAATACAATAACAAAATATTCTCATGCTTTTAATAATGGTCTTAGAATATGGAATCCCCTTCGATTTCATTGTTTTCGTGTGTGTGTGTATATGTGCATGTGTGTGTGTGTGTTTGCAGGTCCATATCAAGGAATTTCATCAAGGAGTGTTGTTTCTCTGTTGACCACCCTGGAGAAGTTAAATTTTATAGCATGGGAAAGCACCCACACCCAGGGTAAAGGAAAGCATCTAACAACCCTTCCTAGGATGCAGGAGCAGTGATATTTAAATTTACAGCAAAGAAAGCATTTAAACAACCCTTGCTTTATTAGTAAGCACAGAACCGCAAAGGTGTCTGGGAAATCACCTAAGGCTCTTTTAAAAAGACTGGAGACTGAACTCACCTTCACATTGGGGCTTATACCTATTGGACTAACCCCCTCACGCACAGCTTTAGATAAACAGAGAGAAATTCTCTATCGCCCAGCTCTTTTTTTAAATATCATTTTCAGCAAAAGGATCAACCATTACAACATTAGCTAATGACAGGCAAGGTTACAATTAATTAGATTACAGCTCATTTTAAAGTAATTACATTTTAGTGCGGTGGCGCCCTGATGAGATTTGAGTATATTTTTGGGCAGAGTGCCACATATGGTTAATCCTATCAAAGCTGTGTTGCTTCATTTTAGCTCAGATGTCAATGATATTTTGTGACATTTGTCTCTACATATAAGCGGTGGTGGCAGCACAAATGCTTCCTGGGTCCTGTCATCCCTACACGAAATTCTAAACACCTCCTCCGTAACACTCCAGGTACACACATCATCATTTCCTTTCTATACATGGTGGATGCAGAGAGAGAGCAGTTAAGTGCTGTGATCCAGGACACGAGAAGCACAGTGACGGGTCTTTCATTTGAAGCTTCTTCCCAATAAGTTCCTGGGGAAGGATTATTATTACTATTATTTTTTATTTGGTGCTTTGTTGGGCCAATTCATTCTTTTTTGCATGGGCAGGCATCGGGAATCGAACCCAGGTCTCCAGGACGGCCATTCATTCTTTTTTTTTTATTCATTCATTCATTTATTTATTATTGATTTCCAAGAGGGACAGGCTGAAGCTTACCGTTACATTGTTAACAATGGCCAATGCTTAAGAATTATAAACATGCCTGTAAATTGTAAAGCACTGAACCCAGAGCAAAGAGGCATCAATTCCCTGGTCTCACAGGGTTCTTGTGAATCTTGAATACCATTATCTTTACTTGACAGAGGTGGAATGTGGCCCTAGAAGCCTGTCCAAAGTTGCAGGAAATTCCTTCTTAATGTGCATAATCAGGAGGAAGAGATATTCTAATAATTCTGTTTATATGTATTTTTCAGCTTTCCTGACACCACAGATGGTAAGGGCACACCTATTTACTTATCAAAAAACACAATACAAAATTAATTACTTTAGCTCTTTGACTGGAATAGGAATTAAGAATAATTAGTTATCAACACAGCCTTCTGGCTTTAAAATAATGGCTGCAATAGGCTAGTTTTCTCGGTTTTTGTTACAATTCATACATTCATTAAAAACAAAACAAAACGAAACCATATACTGGGTGGTCTACTCTGTGCTGGCCTGTATCAGACTCCAGGGATGACACATGGACAAGACCAGGATATCTCTGCCTTCCTTGCAATGTCAGTCGAGAAAATGTCAATGATCACAAAGTATTTTCAGCATAGATTATCAATCCAGGTTTAGGAAAGAATCTGGTTGTACCTGTCCAGCATTTTGGTGCTGGCTCGTTCCAGCTTCTCTAGGATTTGAGGGAGTTGGGTGTCGTCATCGTAGGAACCTCCCCAGCCAAGCACCCGAGCAAGGTCATTTCCGGTACCCAAAGGCAATACACCCACCTGACACTGAAAGACAGCACAAAGGTGAGACTTCTTCCCTGGTAAGTGATCATACTGATATGAATTCATGTTAATTTGCAGTAAAAAGAGTTAGCACTTGCCTTGTGTCTGATGCTCCTTTTATCTACGGTATGGACAGATGAGTAAAAAATATGGGTAAGAAATAAACAAAAAATAGGGGGAACAAAGGTTAAAATAAACTGAGTAGACAGAAATACTAGTGGTCCATGAAAGGGAGTGGTAAGGGGTATGGCATGTATGAGTTTTTACATTTTTCTTTCTTTTGCTGGAGTCATGCAAATGTTCAAAAAAATGATCATGGTGATGAGTACACAACTATTTGATGATATTGTGAGCCACTGACTGTAATCCTGACAAGAATGTTTGTATGTATGCTCGGTGTTCACAATAAAAATATTAAAAAAAAAAAGTCAGCACTTGCCTTTTTGTTCAAGTTGAGCTTATCGATTTCTGATAAAACCCAACCTACACTGCCATCTCCTCCACAAACGAGAATCCGGAAATTGTCAAAATTCTGAAATAATCTCAAGCTGAAAGTAAAAAAATATTTTATTTTAGTATAAATCAATCTCAAACACTTGCCCACATCTTTCGTTAATCTGCATTTATTGGTGTTTATGTTTAGATTAAATACAAGATCACCTCCCAATATACTAACTATATTGCAAAAACTACAGTGTGCATTTTAATTTAAGAACATTCATAATGTCAAGAAGGAGAGGGAATTATAAGCATAAATAGAAATAAGATTAGGAGGAAAGGAGAGTGAGAAATAAGAGAAATAAAAAAGAAGCTGAAACCAAGAAAGAAAACTAAAAGTAAATGGCGTAAGATGGTGAAAGTGGTGATTTTTCTCGTTCCATTATAAAGAAAAGTAATTCCCTTCAGAATAGCATCTTACAAACCAGGGGTGGGCAATCCGGGTGCTCAAGCTCTAAGTGGCACCCACGACAGCCCCTAAAGAGACCCTGGCAATGTATTGCCTTTAGAATTCCCAACTTGCTTTCTCTCCCTCCTTTTCCATTCTCTTAGGCCAATCCTTTTAACTTCTATTTCCCCTTCATCTCAATATTTGACACATTCCACCTTCTATGAATGTACCTTTGTATACCTCAAGTATTGTGGAAAATCTAAAAAGACTACTAAAGGGATAGTCTCAGCAAGTTTCCCAAAAGGAGATCCTCGGAAACTTAAAGGATGGATATAGACAATAAATCTCAAGAAGGTAAGCTAAGATAATGGAATTAGGCGGTTGTCGTGCTAGACAGGGAGACTAAGGCACTGAGGAACGGAGACAAAGAATGTGGGGAGAGGGTGGATGAGGAAAGGCTGGATCCAAACAGAGGGAAGGAAGGCAGGGATAAAGAGAAGAGGGAGAAGAGGCTATCAGTGAAGGAGATCAGCACCCACCTGGCCTGAAGGGCCTGGGCTGAAGTAAGAAAAGAGCAATCAAAGCAGGAAGAAAGACCCTAAAGGGACAGAAGGAAAGGGAAGCACAGAGACCAAAGGAAACAAAGAGAGAAGACAGAGGAAAGTGTCAACTTATAAAACAAGATGCCTTTTCAGGCACTGCCTTCTCAAGTTCCCCAATTCCTATTTCCATGATCAGGCTTCAAGGTTCTGGTGGAAGCCACGGGAAAAGTAAAGCAATTAGAGATGGCAGGTTCTAGGTTCGGATGACACATCGTTCCTAAGGAACACACGCATACACTAAAATTGTGTTAAAAGGGCCTCAAGGCATATTTTCTCTCAATGAAAATACTATGTAGTTAAAACAAATTTTTTTTCAGAGTTTAACTTATATGACATGCTATAAAGCTGTAAAAGACAGTGACAAAATACTTGTTTGGCATGTATGTGGACTGAGGACCGAACTGTCCTCAGAACCCAGGAAGTCAGTTGATGACCTGTATTGTACGTAAGTCCATACTAGCCTTCTGTGCAGTCAAGGTCTAATGTTATTTTACATTTCTGTATTTATGCAGGTTCATCTTTCTTAGAGCTAAACAAACTGGATGGTATTGTTTGATGTAGAAAATATTCTAAAACATTTTCTAAATAAATTTTGGAATTCAGCCATAAGGAAATTAATAAACATCTAAAAAGCTGTGTTAACATTTATAATTGAAGGTTTAAGGGGCAGGGAAAATTAACATAGAGATGTTTAGATGAATCTACAATTTTCATGCTCTAAAAAGTACAACATATTTCATGTTTAGTGTTATATTTCATTCAAACAAGACTTATTAATAATAAATTACCCTAAACAAGGACCTCCATTCATTAAATCAAACACCTGAGCTGGATTTAGCAACTGTTTAAATCGACGAAGAAATTTTACTCCCTGATTATCTCCACTCTTAGAATTGACAAAAACCAACAGAGGACTAACACAGAATGAATACGTCGCTCTACAGAAACCTGTAAAAGATAAAACACAGTACAAAAATCAATACGTAAAGCTTTCTCTTTTAAACTATTAAAAACAATCAGAGAAATGAAGATATATTCATACAAAGAACATTGTTTATTATCTGAACAATAAGTTATAATTTAGTTGCCTCAAAAGGAAATTTTTATTATTTACGTAGTAAGTATATAGTACTTATCTTTGAAACTACGCTCTTTGTAGTTGGTGTGAGATAGCACACCAAAGTCAGTAAAAGTATTAATCCAAGTTAACTGGACATACACCACCTGCCTTAACAATACTTAATTACAGGGAAAGCCAATTATAGTTTACAAATTTGCATTTATTAAAGAATTTATATACTCAAATTCAATATCATAAGATATTATAACTGTTCCTAGCTTAAGCCTGAGAAAATATTCTAAAATTTATAATAAAATAATAGATCCTTGATATATCAGGACATGAGGAGGGAAGGAGTAGAAAGAGAAGAGGCTAAATAAATCATAACGTTTAAAATGTTCATCTATGATATCTATTAGCATAAATTATATAAAAAGTTTGAAAAGCACTGAACATGATATCTATGCAAAACATTAACAACAGTGTATGGTAAAAGCTTTCTGTAACGTGGTTTCCTAAGAAAGACCTTATTAGCGTGCCTTCCCAAAATCTGTGCTGTAAACAAATCCCTCAGCACTTAGAACTAACCTGTAAGATTTTGTAAAAAGTAAATGAATTTATGGAAATATAAATTCCTGCATGAAATTATAGAAAAACAGATTTCAGTAACAGCCATGCTAATGGGCACTTGGGTTATGGAAGGGAAAAAAAAACACTTATAAAAATTAATCTTTTGCAACTGCATTTCAGTAAAGAACAATGGTCCTTTTTATTTACTGAAATGAATGTAAAATCTAAGTCTTTTACGAAATCATTTCACCATGTTAATAGCTATATGTATTTTTTAAAGTACTCTTTTAAAAATTAAATGTACTGTACAGCACTTTAAATGGAGTTGTTATATTAAAACTGACCAGAATCACCAATTACAGTACTATTTATTCTAGGAAAATAATGTACATATCAACATTACATATACCAGGAATATACATACTTACACTACTGCTACATACCATCAGAATCCGTGCTGTTCAGTGCAATTGGAGGTATTACAGAGACCTTACATTGGTCAAGTGGACATATAGGATGGTATAAATCTTTGCAGGCAGTGTGCACCTAATAACAAACAAATAAACCTTCAAGACCCACAAAAACAAATCAAGGTTTTGCTATGTTATAAATTACATTTAAGGAACTGATCATTTAGGATCTATGGCATCACAAAATGTTCAGTAATTCATAAATTACTGTAACAGGACAGTATTTAATCTTTCAAACAAATGGACTACTTATTTTAGGGATGAGATTTTAATCTTGGTCTCTGAAGCCTATTTACACGATGGTCTCAGGTCAGACATAATATTAGTAAATGCCTGGCGAAGGCAAGGGGAGAGGGAGAGAAGAGGAGTATTGTAGAGGGAAGAAGAGTGGGAGACAAGAAAGGAGTTAGGCAGCCAGTGTGCCTCAATATCATTCTCCATAAAATAAGTGGATGACATCTACCCGATAAAATTCTTATAGGATATAGTAAAAATAAATAAAATCTGTAATGTGCTTGCTCTCTCTGCAGTGGTCCTACAATTTTGTGTTCATGCCTATTTATGGCAGTTTTCCTTTTATTATAGTTATAACTACATCCATGCCAGTTTTCTCAGCTAGACAAGTGGCTCCATAAGGAAAACAAAAAGGTCCTCTCACGGTACACCTCCCAGGCTAACATCTCAGAAAGTAAGGCACATTCACTGTCGGCACTTGCGAACATGCCGATTCTGTAAAAAGAAAATGTTTCAAGGTCGCTCAAGATACCATTGAGAACAAAAACAGGGCTAACTTATTATAAAGTAGGACCTAAGCAATTTAGAATACTTGCTATACTCACCTAAAAAGCCTTTTAAATGTTTTAATCAGTAAATGCAGATCCTACATAAAGCATTTTTTCCAATATGGCTTTATTTCATTAGTGCTTTTGGAAAACTGGCATTCTAATCCAACCTGCGTTTGTCTCAAACTTCTGGGAAAATAACTGAAATTTAACAGTAATTTGCGTTCTGTTGATGACCTAGTTTTGATCAGTTTCCTATTATGATGTATAATAATTAAAAATCTAAATAGACTTTAGAAAAACTAGCATGCCCAGATAGTTGTGAAAATTTTTAAAAACTGTATGAGACTTGTGGAACTAAACAGAAAAATATTTATAGCAATATTAAATGAGAAAAGCAGAATATAAAATTATCCCCACCATTTTTACAGAGAAGATAAACTACATTCAGACAGTAGATGACAGCTGGAAAAATTACGAATTGACTCTTTAAAGTTGTGGGACAGTGGGTGTTTGGTTTTTCTTGTTGTATGACTCTTTATTAGGCACTAGATACCTTGCTGCTAGAAACTCCTTTTGACAGACAAAACAATACAGATGAGCAACAGTGCATAAGAAATAAAAAAAAACTAAGAAGAGGGTAATAAGAGTAACAGCGTCCCAGAAAGTAGCACATCTAACTTGCACAGGGCACAATCACAACTAAGTAAAATTAGAATTTGGCAGAAGAAAAGAGGGAAAAGATGTTCCAGAATGCTCTCTTCTCCCATTTGTAATTATATCACTATTCTACTTGTGATATTTTTAAAAGTTGGTACTGAGTACAGTGATGAAGTGAAAAATCTAAATAATTCCTATTGCTAAAGTTAAAAACTTTAGTGAAGTTTAAAAACGACTGATTAAATAAAACTAGAGGCTTATTTACATAGATTAAGACGTGTAAAATAGTTCTAAAATAACTTATCCCATATATGATCTGCTTTCTTTTTGAAAAGCTAGAAGAGAAAAGCTGAAGCTCTGGAAGAGACTCCAGTAAATATACAGACTAATAAAAACAGCAGTAAATACAAATATCAATGACTGCTTTCCCCTCCAAAAAAGAAATATTAGGTGGGATGAAGATTTAAAATCTTCTCTGGACAGGTAGTGTTCCTGTACAATAAAGAATGACATAAGAGGGTTTTAAAGGTTAGGGTTACCATAAAATTCCTAAAAGAGATACTTATTACAGTCTATATGTTATATTAAATGGGATAAGAGAACTAAAAAGTAACATAAATGTCCAATAAGAGAGACAAGTGGCAAAGAATAGCATATATGCAGGAGGACATGTAGAATCACAACTGATTTATTTAAAATTTTCAAGGAAGTACAGATCCATTTTCAGACCTGACTAAAACATTGCAGGACTTATTTTCCTCTGTGGCCTATGGAATCAATATCATTGAGTATTCCCTTTTTATTTTTTTACATGGGCAGGCACCGGGAATCAAATCTGGGTCTCTGGCATGGCAGGTGAGTACTCTACCACTGCGCTACTATGGCCCGCCCTAATGTCATTGATTATGAAATCAGCCCCTTATACTCACATCTCATATGTTTGCTGATCTACATCAGACTTACTAACCAATGGCTTTTCGACCTTCTTGTATTTGGAGCTGACTTCCAAATTTGAGCCAGCAACTCTATGAGATGAAACGGCTCTAAATACCATCGAACAAGTCAGCCCAACTACAATGCAACTGCCATCAGTCTGACAGCATCTTTGGTGCTAAGCCTCCTCTCTCTGCTGCCCATTAGCCCCACGCCGTGGCCCGCGTGGCCTTGTACCTGCTCTAACTCCACGGGTGGAGATGTAAGGGCAAGTCTCACCTGGTCCGGCGTAAGCAAGACCCTGCGTGACTGGCTCAGTGTTATGCTGTGTGTGCTTTTTAGCTCATCCTTGAACATGCAAGGAAGTTTAAAGTATTTAAAATAACATGCATGACCTACTGAACTCAGCATTCATCCATCAGAAAGCTGTGAGAGAACGAAAACACGGTGGTAGCAAAATTACATTTAAATGTCAGCTACAATTTGGTGGTGCACAAAAGAAAGCTTTTCTGTATGCAACCAACAATAAAATGGGCTCGAAAATAGCAAACCGTAAGCATGACTGATTCACTACAAAAATGATAAAAGTGTGAAAAAAGAGGTGCTCTGGTAAGAGGAAAGTATTATCTAGAGTCAGTATTACAAAAAGGGAATTTGAAAAAGCCAGGAGACTGGAGGGGATATATCTTTAAAGAGAGACGAATATCACAAGGGATGTAATGATGTTACCAGGCTCTCCTGGGCCAAATATTCTTTGCCCTGTCTCTGTATCTCATTTATGAAAAGAAGCTAATTAAAAAGGATAAAATAATCATAAAGCCCTCACCATTGTTTTACACCAAAGGCACCTCCAATCCTGCAGGCGGAGAACACTGCCACACGTCTTGTCGCAGACGGCACACTTGGCGCTCACGGGCAGGTTCCCCTCGAGCCACTGGTGAGGCATGGCTACCTGAGGGGCAGGCGGGAAGGGCGGTCAAATGGGGGCCTGGAGAGGACAGTGCTGTTATCCTGGCGAAGACATCTAGTGATTTTCTCCTCTGTAGAACCCATTGTATATATACTTCATGGCTTTCATTCATTTACCACATATTTATTAGGCATCAGTTAAGCCCTGAGAAGTGTAGGGTTACAGGGATAACTAAGACTCAATCCCTGCCCTTCAGGATTCGTGGCCTAGCTGAGGACAAAGGCACATAAAGGGATTATCAGGAAGTGATCAGATCACAGATGCACAGGGGGGTGCTACAGACTCAACATATTGAAGGTGGGAGGTTCTGTTGAGACCAAGTCCCAAATGCAGAAGCATAAACATCCAAGCTGTTTTAAAGAACATCCTAGAGTTTTTCAGGTAAGTGTTTCCAGTACCAGCCCATCACAACAGCCACCCCTCAGCCATGTTCACATCAGAATTCCCTCAAAACATCAAATCTAGAGAAAGACAGGGAGGACTGAATTAAAAATAAAGTCTCATAATTAGCCAAAGCCTTTTATTTAACTCTGATAATAAACACTCCTACTTAACTTTACACCATTTCAAACATTTCCCCCAAGAGCAGAAACTAGAGAACTGGGAAGATTTATCAAAGTTGAGACAAAAACTTACGCCATCTTCATTCTCTATAATGTCCTTCCCGATGGAGGACAGAGTAGTCCATTTGCAGTTATTTGTTGCCCTCACTGCACACCTTTTGTGAGCCTTGAATTTACACACTAAAGAAAAAAAAAACCCACATCAGCCATTTAAAAGTGAATAAATCCAAGGATTGAAGGAAATCTCCCACCATGAGATTCATTTTAAAGGGGGTTAGGGGAAACAATACAAATACATTAATAGCTTAAATTACTCTTAAACAACAGTGATGGTACTCCACGAAACAATTATGCCTATGCAAAGGAAGCACTTTCCTCAAGTTATAGACAGATGGATATATAGAGTTTCCACTCACTCACAAAAAAAGGCACAGAAAGGAAATAAAAACAAACGGATTAGCGCTTGAGAATATGGGAGTTGACACACAAAAAAGCAGCTAATTAAATTCAGTAACATGGGGTGCTGGTAACATTCTATTTCTTAATCTGGATGCAAGCTGCATGACTGTTTAATTAGTCAAAATCATCACTTCCAATATTTACACTTTTCTCCATGAATATAATATGCTTACAAATACCAGTAAGAATACACTAACAAGATAATACAAAGGCATTTTTAAGGCAAGTATGTACAGAAAATATCCAAGCATCATGGGAATAAGGT
This sequence comes from Myrmecophaga tridactyla, assembly GCA_004026745.1. NCBI lineage: Eukaryota > Metazoa > Chordata > Mammalia > Pilosa > Myrmecophagidae > Myrmecophaga > Myrmecophaga tridactyla. Next base: position 48,757 of record PVIY010011666.1, read on the forward strand.
CAACGGAGATCATAAACATAGCACTGTCTTTTAAATGTATTCAGTCGGGACAACTACATTATAATGCAAAAGGAAGACATAATGAAGCAATGTTCTATTATACACATCATTAATTCTTCCTAGCCATATTATTGAAAAGGAGCCTATGAAAACGTAATGAAAGGAAACAGAACCAGGAAAGAAGTGGCATATACATAAAAAAGCAAATAAACCAAAGATCATCTGAAAAATAACCATGCTTATGAATATTAGAACTTAACTACTACTAAACACATTTATCCTTCTAAGGACACAAAGTACCCGAGCACTAGTGGGTGCATTAGCTTCTTACTTCTCAGATGAAAGTTTTAAAGTAGAGATCGTTTCAGTGGAAACATAAGGTAACTTGCTGAGTTCTAAATGTAAGGTGGCTCCTTTTCATCTGCTCTTTTGATTTTCTAACGGCCAAGTGCTAACACATTTGGAATTACAGGTTACTTTACAACTCTCTTAAAGTACTCTAATTTGATGCAATATGAAAAAAGAAAGAACCAGGTAATATAACTAAGATGCCTACAGCCAAATATTCATGTTTCAGATATCACAAATAGTCAATAAATAAATGGCCACAAGACTGAACTGGTTCCTTTTTGAAAAGTGCACATCCACAAACATTGTAAATGTTTGCTTACCTCTTCTTTCCTGTGCCTTGACAATTTCCTGGATATCATGCTATTTTTGTTTAAATGACTGTGTGATGCCAACAGACTTCAAATGGAAAACAAGAATTTTTCAACTTAATTTTGTTGCTGATAAACAAGTGTGAAGAAGGGCTATCGGAAGCAAGCTTAGCTGGGAAAAAAATAATTTTAGCAGGATCTGATCCCATTTGCACCAACACAAGTGACTGTTTGTAAACTGTGGTTGGTTAATGTCTCTAGGCCTCTACCACTTTTATATTTCTCAAAAGTCTGTTCCTAAAACCATGTGCGTCAGAATCATAACAGTGCTTTTTAAGTACAAATAAGTACTTATTTGGTAATTAGCAGTCAATCACTGTTTAAGGAGCAAAGTAAAAGAGGATGACAGCATGTAAATTTCATGGTTTTTGAAAATTTTGCCATTAAAAATTAAACTTCAGTAATAAAAATTAAAATCACACCAGTAGTAAAGTGTTTCATGCAATGAGCCCTGAGAATGGCCAAGTTGCTTAATGCCAACATATAATAATAATAATGCAAACCAGACTGCAATTGAGATCACAAAAGAATAGAAATGGTTAAGGACATCTTAATCTTGTTAGAAATGACAATTATACCAACTTATCCAAACAAGTAATTCTAAAATAAAGCACATCCCCATAATCATAAAGCCACAATTTTAAAACCATATAACTTTAAAAATGCACTGACGTGACAAAATTAGGCTACTTTATTACAATACCCAGTCTCTGAGTATTTGCATCTGTTATGACATTTAAAATATATACTATGCCTTGTGTTTCTTCAGATTTTTGGAGGGTTTCTAAAGTTTAACTCTGATAATGATAAAAATATCCTGAATTACATTCTTATAAAATAAAAAGGCAATGTTTTCTATATTCTTAAGATTGTTGGGGATTTTATAAAACCTTCTGCTACAGTTCTAAAATTACCAGTGCAAAGATGCTGCTGATTTAAAAATTTTACTAGTAAGGAAATTGAAAACTAATACATTATCCTCTAAGAATATAATTAAATTATAATTAGGACATTTTTTAAAAGAAGACCTCTTTATTTCCAGAAGAACATAATACGTTTATTTAAAGGCTTAAGTTCCTTCTTCTTACCAGCTCACACAATTTTCATTTCCCTTTTAAAATGCTTAGAAAAATATTCACCGATTCCACTACTGATCACAATTCCTAAGCAATTACTCTACTTAACGATGCACAAGGTACCTTCAAATCAGAAGGTGCCACAGAGAATCTCACATCTAATATTTTTTTTAGCATTTGTGGATGAGAGACTAAAGACCATCAAACTATAACATATAGGAGCAGAGACCTGGTGGGAGTTACTGAGATCCATAGCAACACTTTCGATGATTAACGCTCATAAGAGCAAATTATGTCTTTAAGAATGCAATCATTCTTACATCTAGAAGACACTTAGTGCCTCCTCCAAATTTTCATTTAATGAATTTCAGTGCAATTAGACTGTGATGCAATCTGGAATTTTTTACTTCATAAAGGTCTTACCGAGTTCAGTTACAAACTCATACGGTTTGTTTGACTAGAAGTGTGGCTTATTTCATGTATTCTCTCGTTTAATTTTCATAGCAACTGTATGGGGTAGAAATGGCTATTGTCCTCCTTGTACAGATGAGGAAATGAATGCGTAGAGGTGGGTGGGTGCCCTGGCCCTACAGTCTGTAATGGGGGAGGAGGGATTGGAGCACAGAGGGTTTAACCACAGATCCCGACTTTACATGGCTGTAAGACTGATATATCTCAAATCTCACTATTTAAAATCAAGTAAAATTGTGACTCTTTTACTATTTCATTATTTAATTATAACATTCAAAATTACCTAAGACATTTCTTTATTAGAGAAAAACTGGTATTAGTTTTAAATGCCGATGTTTTAAATTAGGCAATGTAAGTAACACTCGAAGATTCTGCCAAAGAATATATACCGTCCTCATACAATGTTTTGCTCTCCGTCATCCATCAGAACAAAATGAAGAATGCTAGAGTAATAAACAAAGTCCAAATATTTATTTTTTAAACAGTCATTGCTAGTTCCTTAGGAGCGGAATGCTATGATTTGATGCCCATGCCCTCTAAAATGATGTTACATTTTTTTTCCTGTGCAAAAATATTGTCCAAGTTAGTGCCATGTGTGCAGAGCTCACTTGAAGTTACAACAGAAGTTACACACTATTTCAAGGGGCTGCGAGGGTATAGTTCAGCGGTTGAATTCTTGCCTGCCATGCAGGAGACCCAGGTTCGATTCCCAGTCCATGCACTCGGCCAAAAACAAAACAAACAAGCAAAAAACAAACAAACAAAAATTCAATAAACGGTGCTGCAATAGTGGGATACTCACATGGAAAAATAATGAAATGTGACCCCCGCCATACAGCATATAAAAAAACAGAAACAAAATGAATAAACACTATTTTGAGCTGTGATAGTCCCAGCCACTGCCTTCTCCCAGGAGAAATGTGAGCCTATGATGAGGGTTTCTCTGTTCACTTCACAGAAGTCACAGGAGCGTGTTTACAGCATGTTTGGTGCTGGAGAGAACTGGTGTTTGGTGCTACAGTACCTTCACAGGACAGGCCATGGGAGGTGACTCCAGACAGGCTCTCCCTGCACACGTTGCAGAAGGTGGGCCGGGCGTGGGAGCAGGCGTACCAGTTATGCATCCCTGAGAAATACTCCACGTTAAACTGGGCCACCTGGAAATGAGAAGTGAGGACAGACTCGCCAAACAAAAGAGCAAGGCTACAGACACTTCATTATTGAGAGTGTATGCAGCTGGGAGAAAATTTTCAAGCCCATAATTTTTACCAGTCACAAAATTAAATAGAAAAATTTAAAAGAAGGTGTAAACAAGTTGCCAGGTGAGTCTACACATGTGTATATAGCTCTGGGTTAACTCTTCAGTAAGTAACATTTATTCTCGAAGGACATGAGACGACAGAAGAGATGCTACTTTACCTCGTAAGATTCTCTCGTCTGCACAGACTTCAGTGAGCTGATCCAATCTTCCATCTCCTTTCTGTTCTCAGCACACAGCATTATCCTTCTGAATGGAGTGATTATCTGAAAGAAACAATCCAATCAATGACTGTCAATAACCAACAAGAGAGATTATTGTGAAACCTAACATTTTACAAGGTAATTTCATTTTCTAACCTCTGAGTCCACATTTCTTTGATGAAGAAAGAAAGGATCTCGGTAAACATATGTGTTTATTCTCTGTGTCTGATATAAGGTGGTTTAGGGAAAGAAAATAAAACAGTCACGCTTGTGCTGAATTCCAAGGAATCTTTCCCTTTGATCCCAATGCTGCTTACCTATCAGTAAGGACAAACTGCCTATTCACCAACAGGTATGAACCCAAATAAAACATCACATCGCATTTCATGGAATGTGCCTTGAAAATTGCTTATAAATATACTTAGAAGTAATCCATGGTAAGCATAAAAGTATTACATAGTTTTTAAAATGGAAAAAAATTTAAACTGAAAATCAAAAGTATGCCATAGTAAACGATTTCCTAGTTTGTTTACTATGGTATCAAAAGCATTTAGTTATTGGTTATATGTGTAAAGCATTACATATGTAACGTTGCCTTATTTTAATATTGTTTATATGCAGAATTCTTTTCATGGTGTAGAATCCCACTGTACTACTTTTTAGTGAGAGCAGGGGAAAAATTAGGATATTAGTCCTAATTAGGATAAAAGTCCTTTAGTTGGCTGCAGGGAAGAAAAGAATTGTTACTTTGATCTTCCTTATATGTCACTAAGGAAGGCAATTTAAGTATATTAAAAACCTTGAAGCAAGTGAAATGAAAACCTCATGTGCTATCATAGCACAAGAAGTGCTTCAGAGTAAGGTTCTGAAATGACCTGAAAGCAGCTCCTGTTTATTTATGTGTGAATACAACATTCTAGTTATAATCTTGAGGCTAATAAACCCTGAGCATTTGCTACAAAGAAGGACCATTACTTGACTCATAAAAGAGCACAATACTACATTCCTACCTAGGAACTATTCAAAATAATAAATTATACATTTATTTATATAAGCATTTATTATTTTTCATGTTATAAACCTCTCCATCAAGTCACAGATCTATATGTCATTCTGTTAATTTACAGAGCATTTTTCACAAGTAATGAAAAAGCAATAATCATTAAAAAACCAAAACTGTCTGCCAAGGCAGTAAACTGATAAGTCCAGATCAATACTACTTAACTTAAAAAATAAGCCTGTTATTCAAAACTACAGAGAGATCAGCCCAGATTCAGCTACTCACCAGCCACTGCCTCGTCTCCTCTGTTACTGGTTGGGGTTACACAGTCCTTCCTCAAACTGAGAAGCCTTTAATTCATCTAAAGGGCACTCGCACTTAAATAGAGCTGCCCAAAAGTCACGTGGGAGAGGAGCACCAACCATTTGGCTTTGGATATATTTTAATTGCACATGAAATTGAAGAGAATCACACTTCTGCATTTTCTTCTGTTTTCCACTACCCTTTTTTGATAAAGCTTATTAACAGTTGGTCACTTCTCCTCCTGAATAAATAGTGAATGCAAAGAGCACTGCCTGCTCATTACTTAGGAGCCAAATGGATGTTTTATTGCTTCTAAATGCTTTTCCAGGACAGCTCATCGAATGCAGCAGAGATGCCATTAGATCACAATACACTCCAGCCTTCAACAACTGAGACAGCACTCCAGAAAACTCAGTGTCACTGGACTCAATGAAGCTGACCGAATAAATACTACCTCAAGCATTTATTTTGTGCTATACTATATGATGTAACTATAAGGATTCCCTCTCTTCCGTTATGATTTTCTAGTGAGACAAGTATCGCTGTTTTGTCCTTTAATTTTGTTCTCTTTTAATTCTAAGGAAAGCATGATGATTTATGGTTTCAGTTACCTTTAAACCTTCACATTCTTTAAAAGTCTCCCCAAATTCAAAAAAAGGGGAGAAAGAAGGACAGAGAAACAGGCTCTAACTTTTCATGTACATTCTTTGAACTATACCAATGTCTCCATTTAAAAGATTTGAGCAACAAAATTTAATAACATATGAACCTTATTTGCTGATGAAGTAAAACATAAATTTGCAATTTCTCATTTTTGATAAAAATTTGTTTTAAAATGGACAATAATAAACAAGTGATTTCATAACACGATATTTTTTTTTACAAAGTGAAGTTTTTAACAGCCCAAATGAAATTACAAATACAATTGTTTTGACTTATAGTCCTTATATTAAGTGTGATTAAGAAATTTACCAATTATAAAATGACATCATAAGAAGTCAGTATAAAGTCAGCCTTCTTAAATCATATGATGCAGAGATGTCTGGTTTCATGACTGCGGTACCAGAAAGAGCCGTAGTGAAGACAAGCCGGACCTACCCAGCCCACTTGGGACACCTTCCAAGTTAGTCCTTCCCAGAATAATTCCTCATCGGGCTGTCAACCCTCAGAGCACACCCCCCCCCCAGCATACTTCCTCATCTTAAATTTTTTTTAGGAAAGGCTATGACAGAGAGAGGTGGTGACTGACAGGCTTCAGCTGTGCCCTAACTGAACTCCATTACATCATCATGGTTTCTCATCCACATCTTTAATGGGAAAATATTTGGAGAGCAGCAAGCCCGTAAAATTATTCCTTATTCTGTTGAACCCTGATAGCATACCCAACCCAGTCTTTTTTCATATGACCAGCAAGACAGCGGAGATGGAAAGATAGGACATGACCCCCTCACCATATGGCAGGGGGATTACTCCTCAAGGAAGACTGTCTGAGCCTGTTGGAGAACCAAGCCCAGGACGTGTCCAGACCTGGAGGACTTTTAACCTTTCTTAAGGATCTGAAGCTCTGAAGCATCCCCATCCAACAGGCTCCCCAGGCCCCTGTCCTTATCTCAACCCCACCCTGACCCTCTCTTTCCACTACTCCAACTTCTCAAGTAATTTTTACCAGGCACATCTGAAATTACATCAGTAATTAATTTTTTCAAATTATACCCACCACTCCCATTTCAGATCTTGGCACATATCATTTGTTTGTCCATCCATCTAAGCACGTACTGAGCATATACTGCACGCCAGAGCCCAGGGCTAAAAACCATATGGGTTTTGACTTAACAATCTGTAAGGGAGATAAGTAAGTAAACCAAGAGTATACTTGTCTGAAAAATTGTTGGACAAGACAGAGGTACAAAGGAGGGATATGTAAATCAGAAAATTTCCTAAATACTACTTCAGATTCTAATATACAAACTTTCCATTAATAAAAATATTACTCCATTTTGAAAGTCACTGGCCTATTATATGTGTGTAAGAATCAAGAAATTCAGTCTGTATTAAAGGACGGATATATATAAAACAGACAAATGTACAACAATCTGGCATTAGATATATAAAATCCTAGAGAAGAGTAACACGATAGTTAAAACTTTAAATAAACAAATGTGCACACACGCAAAATATATATCTAATGCTGCACTGGTTAACTTTGGGTGTAGGGATTACCGATTATTTTAATTGCACTGTTTCTGGGTTAAAGTTTCTAAAATAAGTATATAGTAGGTTGTAATAAAAACGTTATTTAATTTTTTACTAATAGAATGGGAATTTAGAATATAAAACTTGCATTGTTCCAAAGTAGGAGTTTACAAACTGTGCTGCACATTAGAATCACGTATGGAAACTGAAAATTCTAACACCAGACCACACTCCATTTCACTTAACCCAAAAACGTCTGGGGTGGGACCCAGTCATCCGTATTTTTTTTAACTCCCAGGTCATTCCTCAACTGCAGCCAAGCTCGTATTCTAAAGCTGGTTATCATTCCTCACAACATCGTCAGAATTGAAAAAATGAGACAAGTCTCTGAGGAGAGGTTGAATTCAAAGGAATGGCTGATCTGCAAGTTCCCAATGGGAAACCACTAACACAACACCTAGACTGTGCTCACCTCCCCGCATGGCTGTGGCGTGTTCCCCTCGTCCCCTCGGCTCCCATCCTTTACGTGGGGGGCGCGCGGGACCCGACAGGACGGCAGGTGTGGTGGGCACCAGAGACCACCCACGTGACGCGCTTAGCGTGGTGTCCGCCCCACAGCGAGAGCTCAGGAAGTGTCAGCACCGCCTTTCACTTTCGGGATGACGGCAATGACATACACATTTACATATTCCTTCTGTAATGCACGTATTTCTTGAATAAGTGTAGTTCACAGGTTATGGGGTCCTGAGTTTAAGTCAGAAAGGGAGGCACTCACTCTGCCAACAAAATAGCCACTGCCTAGCAACAAATAAAATAGGAGTAATGACAACGACCTGCTGCTTAGACAAAATATTAGGAAAATATCAACCAACGGATTAGGAAAAATGGACTCCTTAGATTGCCTGTCTGATCTTCCCCAAGCCAAGAGAATAAGACGGCAAAAGGCTTACCAAATTAGGAGTGCCAGAGTCCCCACAGGGCACGGTAAGAGTTCAGCACGTAACGTCTAAACTATTCAAGATAATGGTGATTTGTGTGATTTCTGAGATTTTTTATTGTTCACTGAAGGGGGCTTTGCATTCTTCCCTGGTAATTTATTTTTCTAAAAAAAAATTTTTTATTAGAGAAATTGTGGGTTTACAGAACAATCCTGCATAAAATACAGGGCACTCATACCTCACCCCAACACCATGATGTGGACCAGTTTGCTAAATTGGTTGCAACATTTGTTACAATTGTTGATAGCATTTTTTTAAATAATTGCATTTATTTATTTATTTTTTTACATGGGCAGGCACCGGAAATCGAACCCAGGTCCTCGGGCATGGCAGGCAAGCATTCCTACCTGCTGAGCCACCGTGGCCCACCCAAATAATTGCATTATTTTTTTTAACAGTTGTTACATTTGTTTCAACTAATGAAAGATTATTAAAATAGCATTATTAACTATCATCCATAGTTTACATCAGGTTAATGTTTTCCCATATACCTCCCTATTATTAAAACCTTGCATTAGTGTCACATACTTGTTGTAATTCATGAAAGAACATTCTTATACTTGTACCATGAACTATAATCCTTCATCTATAATAAGGTTCGCTGTATTGTTCAGTTCTAGGTTTTATCCTTCAGTTTTTATTCTAGTAACATATACATCCCATAGTTTTCTCTTTTAATCACATTCACCTATACATATAAGATTAACAGTCAGTGTTATTACCATAAAGGCAGTACTAACTTCAGGCATTCTATCATTTGGTGTTTTAATAGCATGTCTTATTTTGTCTCTCTTTTTACCCTGTTAGTAACCCTTACTGATAACCCTTATTTCTACACTCGACTCCAAGCCTCTCTCTCTTCTGGCTTTTCCTTTCAGCCTACAGAACTCCCTTCAGTAATTCTTGTGGGGCAGGTCTCTTGTTAACAAAATCTCTCAGTTTGTGTTTATCTATGAATATTTAAAACTCTCTCATTTTTGAAGGACACCTTTGCTAGATAAAGAACTCTTGGCTGACTGTTTTTCCCTTTCAGTGCCTTAAATATATCATACCACTGCCCTCTCACCTCCATGGTTTCTGATGAGAAATCAGCACCTAGTCTTACTGTGGCTTCCTTTATGGGAAGAATTGCTTTTCTCTTGCTGCTTTCAGGATTCTCTTCTTATCTTTGGCATTTAACATTCTAATTAGTATGTGCCCTGGGGTAGATTATTAGGATTTATTCTGTCCGGTGTACACTGCACTTCTTGCATGAAGTATGTTTATGTCTTTCATAAGAGTTGGGAAATTTGTGGCCATTATTTCTTCAAATCTTCTTTCTGCCCCTTTACCCTTCTCTTTTCTTTTTGGGACACCCATGGCACATAAGTTTGGGAGCTTCGTGCTGCCATTCAAATCCATGAAACCGTGCTCTTTTTTTTCCACTCTTTTTTCTATCTGTTCTTCTGTCTGGAAGATTTCACTTGACCTGTCTTTTCAATCTGCTGATTCTTTGATCTGTTTAAATTTGCTGATGCATGCCTTTAGTGGTTTTTTTGTTGTTGTTGCATGCCTTTAGTGGTTTTTTGTTGTTGTTCTTGTTTTTTGGCATGGGCAGCACCAGGGATCGAACCCAGGTTTCCGGCATGGCAGGCGAGAATTCTGCCACTGAGCCACAGTCACTCCAGCCTTGTCGGTGTATTTTTAATCCCTTCTATCATGCCTTTCATTCCCATCATTTCTATTATGTTTCTTTTTATACTTTCAAAGTCTTCTTCATGATCATTCCATGTCTTCTTAATATACTTTATCTCTTTAGCCATATTTTCCTCCATCTCCTTGAACTGATTTAAAAGATTTGTTTGAACATCTTTGATTATTTGTTCCAAATTCTGTGTCTCCTCTGAAGTTTAATTTGACTGGGCCATATTCTTCTGTTCTTACCATGGTTTGTAATTTTTTGCTGATGTCTAGGTATCTTATTATCTTGATGAGTTTACTGTGAAGATCAATTTTTCTCTCTTGCCTAGGGTCTTATTGTTTTTGGGTGTTGTTTAAGGCTCTTATTTGACCTTGGTTCAACTTATTCTAGACCTTTAGAATTGCTCATGTTTAAATGATCAGATTTTTCAGTTCATCTTCATCTGATTTTTGCCCTGGATATGTGGTACAGTTTTAAGACTGCATTTGTGTGTGTGTATGTGTGTGTGTGTTGACGTTTCACCAACAAGTTTATTTTTTTAACGTAATTTTATTGAGATATTGCTACACACTACACAACCCATCCAAATTATACAATCAGCGGTTCACAATATGATCAGATAGTTGTGTATTCACTACCACAATCATTTCTAGAACATTTAAGATTGCACTTTTTGTGTAATTGTTTCACCTCCAGGAGAAAGCTACCTTTCCTCTGTTCCTTCTCTGGGAATTTGAACTGTTCTGATTGTTTTCTATTTGATTATATAGTTTTTTAATACTCCTTTTGTTGTTTCCAGCTGCTTTTGTCAAGAGGGCAAATTCTGGGAGGAGGGTCACCTGGAGAGGACTTTCCCAAGTCATAATTTCAGCATCAGAACAGCAGGAGATACCCACAGAGTGGCACGGACCAAAGTGTCCTGGGGAGAAGACCAGGAAAGACACCAAATGTCTCTCTGACAGCCTGAGTCTGTGCTCTCTTGGCCTGCCCAGCAGATGGCACCCTTCAGCAAACTGTTCTCTGCAGTCCTAAGGAGGCACTGTGTCTTTAAACTTCTGCCACCTCTGCCCTTATTGGTGACAGGGTTGAAACAGATTTTGTCAACTGCTTTGGTCGGGGGCAGGTTGAAACAATAACTACCCTCACAGCTGGAGCCCAGTGATCTGAGTTTGCTATTCAAAAGCCATGATCCGTGCTTAGCTGTGCTAAGCTGTCCTTGGGGAAGAGGATTTTTATGTACCTTTCTGAATGCAGCAGCCAGCCAGGGACCGGATTCCAAGGTGGCCTGCCATGGGTATGGGGTGTGGACATCAGCTGCCACTGCAGAGAAAGCCACTCTGGCAGTCTATCGGTCTCTTCCCCCTGCTCTTCCCTGGATACTGTTCAGTGCTCTTCTGCCTCTGGAGGCCCAGAACAATCCTTTCAGCCAGTTCCTGGCTAGTTACTAGCTGCCCCTGGAGGACAGACTGAGCCTGGCGCTCCCTACTCTGCCATCTTCCTCCAAAGTTCCAAACTTCCCTGGTAATTTTAAACATCCAACAACATTTTCTGGTAGGAAGTTTTTATTTCTAATCTAAATACTTTACAATAAACTGGCCACATCTGTCCTATCACAGTACTTATTGTCACATCTTTAGCAATTAGCCCCTGAACAGCACTAATTAAAATTACTCATATGCAGTTAGAGCCTTTATTGAAAAGCAGGAAAAAAAGAGTTTAATTGGGCTGTCACAATTTTTAAATCATTTGTGCTATAACAATTTTTATGGTCTACAGTAATTATAATTAAAAGGGCTATAAGTCAACTTCTGTTAGAGCCAAATCAGTTATAATCATGTGCCATTTAAAAGCTAGGTTGGATATAAGTGAATTCACTGAGTGTTCAATTTTAATGTGTTTCTTCCACCTTTCTTCACAAAACTTACATGCCATTCTTCAATTATGTATGTTGTATTTTATTTCATTTTTCTTTCATGGAATAAAATAATTCACTATGACAACTTAAATGTGCACAATGCAATGTCATCATGTATCTTAAGTGACTATTTTGAGAGCAAGACAATCCAATATTTCAAAGAGCAAGCCACGGACCTCTGTGTCCGAGAGCACGGGTTCTCACCTGCATATCCCAACCAAAGCTCCAAGCCAGACTTCCTGAATCAGAATCCTAGTTTGCCAGGAATTGTGGATAATGCCAATCTGTAGGTGACGAAGCTGTATGGCTGTTTCCCAACCATCAGAGGTAGTGGAAGCATCCAAGATTCCCATTAGGGAAGGCAGGAGCTGGTCTAAGCGATGTCCAGAGAGTGCTCTTAGTATTTATGGTTCCCCATCTCTCTTGCAGGACCCTGTGCTCCCAAGTTTTTAGTGAACTCATGTGCCCCCAATAGGGTTCCTTTTTCGGAGTCCAACATGAATTGGTCTTTGACCATCAGTACCCCATGTGACATAACAGAGCCTACAATATGGTGAACTCTGATGTTTTTATTTGGCCATTCTGTTTGAACCCTAAAGTGCTGTGTTGTAACAATAATCAAATTAAAATCCATCATAAATTAGGCAGGTACTTTGCTCACACACAGTACAAGCAACTTAAACCTATTTTCTTCAGCTTGTTGTTTCCTAAACTTATATTACCTGGTGGTCCCTGGAGGCATTTGATTTTGCAAATCCAATACGGGCTCTTCTGACTCCTTCACCTTCTGGGGTCAATATTTTACATTCTGTTGTCTAATTCCTATCTGTTTTATAAGATGACAGCTACTTACCTAAAAAGCATTTTTCTAAGGTGTTAATAGATGATAGAGATTAATGTGTATTTTCTCCCAAGGCTGCTTGAATTTTAATGGAAGACTAAATAAAGTACAATGTCAAAACAAATATATTTCTGGCACGGTGCCAAAGGAAAGCACTACATGTATTTTCAGAAGATAGTATACTTTAAATCCATATAATAACAGATTAGGAAGAGACCTTACAAGAGTGGTACAGTATCAGGGGTACAAGGGTAGTTCAATGGTAGAATTGTTGCCTGCCATACAGGAGACTAGGGTTTAATTCCCAGCCCATGCACATTCAAAACAAAACAAAATAAGCAAGCAAACAAGCAAACAAAAATTCAACAAATGGTGCCGCAATAGCAGGATACTCACATGGAAAAATAATGTGACCCCCACCATACAGGATATAAAAAAAAAAAAGGAACACTATAATATCATAAAGGTTCATTTTGTACATATGGACACTATGGGATCTGCATTAAATGCTCATAAAGAAAAACAGGAGATCCATGATATCTTGGAACACAAATTTCACCATATCTACCAAGATGTAAAATAATTATAAAGATGTAATGGGCTAATGATAACTGACAGGTAATTCAAACATGCAAGGACTGCATTATGAATATATAGCCAAAATGTTTAAATAAATTCTGCTATACAGATAGCATGCTATCTGAACAGGATTCTAAGTCATACTGTTTGACAGGTGAACTAAGGTCTTTTGATTTCAAAAATCAAACTTCAAATCATTTAATTATCACCACATTGACAGAGATAATTGAGAAGTAGCAGAGGTATGAAACACTTCTGACGAGCTTATACAAAAATGTACTACTTTGCAAAATACATTCTAATAAAAATGTTTTATAAATATATAACACATGTATAGAGAGGTGAAACATCACTGAAAAATAATAAAACATCTTTGCCAGGAGTATGTCTGTCTTACTATCCACAGGAATACTTGAGTTCTGACATCCCAAAAAGGCATGTCTGCCTGACCCTACAATGATCTTTGTAAGGTAGGTAAGGAATCAATTGTATTATCATATATTGAAGAGAAAAACAAATGTATAAGCTAGATAAGTCACTCACAATTAGTTAATACACTTCTTATACGGGGAGTTAACAACAACAAAATAATAGCACTGTTAATGGCAAATCCAAAAAAAAAGGGTTATATCCTTCGCTGCATAATACTGATTAGAGTAACTACCTTCAACTCAGTAAATCTTTCAACTCTTTCCAAGTTTTTGCATACAAAGGCAGTGTATGAGAAGAAAGATGGAAAAGAGTTAAAATCTGGCAGTGGTATTTTTAGGGATGTGTACAGAAGAAAGAGGGATGAAAGGCTGTGTTGTGAAAGATTTGTTTTAAAAGACTTCAGATAAAACAAGAGAAAGAGAGGAAGGACAGATGATGCAAGTGCAGCAACATCTTTAGAACAGGAGCTGGGCAGTGAGTATTTCAGAGTTCATTGCGGTGTTATACAATGTTTGTATATATTTAAAAATTTTTCGTAAACATTAAAAAAACAACCACAAGGAGTCAAGCATTTGAGAATCCCATGCAAATCTCGTCAGGGGACTCAGAAGCTGAGGGAACTGGGTGTCTCTGTCTTCTTCCAGGCACACAGACCCTATTCCACCCTAGGCCCTGAACTTAGCTTGGGGAAAATGTCCACCCAGGATGCATGTTCTGGCCTCTTCCCTCCCCCACATACCAAACTCAAAGCAAATGAATAATGGGGTTCCCTTCCTCAAGCAACCTCGAATGTTCACAGAAGCGAATGAATTAAGACTGATGATCGCTGGTTGAAATGGGGTGGCATATGGACGTTACTGAAGACAGGGACGCAGACCCTACTTCCATCACTTATAGGGCTCAATGACTCGGCTTAAGAGCAGATCAGCATGACTCTCTCCTCACAAAACCTACTTCTTGACCAAAGTTATCGTGACTTCATAATAATTTCATGTTCCATGTTCATTTGATTTCCTTTTATAACCTTTTTAGCCACAGTGAAATACATAATTCAGTGCTGTTAATTACAGTTACAGTGTTGTGCTACCAGCACCACCATCCATGACCAAAACTTTTCCATCAACCCAAATAGAAATTGTATAATTAAAATACTGTTGGTTATTTTTATTGCTTTAGAGTATAAAATATAAATAAAATACAAATTCTGATATCTTTTTGCATGAAATTAAGAACCTCAGATTTCAAAACTATCAGTAACAATGGTCACACTACATACACGATAGTGTCACATGATCATAGATTCTAAAAAGCACGTTTTATTTAAATTAAAGAAGCTAAAATGTCATTGAAAAGCATTGGATAAAATGATAACACAATAAAATAAAGGTGGACGAATCCAACCTTTCTTTCAAATCAGCAACTGAATTCAACATTATAAAATTTATAGTCTTAGAATCTACATAAAAACCATAAAAGCAGACAGTGTATTTAACATCTTTCTGGAACTATCTTATCTTTAAGGCTATGTTTCAGAGTATGTCACATCCCAGAAGCGTCCAGTTCACCAAAGAGCCAAAGACAGAAGGATACAGTGAAACCCCGAAGGGTAAAAGCAGTCTCTCTGCAGGCTGTGTGCTCCTGCCCTGCCTGCCCTGGAAAAAGGACATGACAAAGTCCTTGTGGAGCCTACCAAGAAAGAATTTAGGTTTTACTTGTTGGGTGTGCTGATTGGAAACTGTTATGTGTCCCAGAAAAGCTATGTTCTTTTACTCCATTCTTGTGGGGGCACACCTATTGTGGGTGGGACCTCTTGATTAGGTTGTTTCCATGGAGATGTGACCCTGCCTATTCAAGGTGGGTTTTTTTTCCTTTCTGCATCTCCAAAGGCCTGGGCTGAGCTGCGAGTGTTGAGATGAGGTATGCTGAGCTGCTCTGGCTGTGCTACACTGAGCTCTCTCATTTAAGCACCAGCCAATTAATCAAACATCATTCATTGCAGCAGGCACGCCTCCTAGCCAACTGCAGATGAAATCAATTGAGATGAGGTTCACATGCCATTGGCTCATGTCCATAGAAACAGAACTAGGCACCTTCACCTGGCCAAGCTGACACCTGAACCTAACTGCCACAGCTCACGACCCCTTCCTGACATCACTCCAACTTCTTGCTTCCAGTCACATCCCCGCTACTTCTTCTGATTCT